>JBBBDQ010000365.1:4870000-4922500 GCA_037127315.1 Ascarosepion bandense
ACTAATTACCTGTGTTTGAATAGTATGCCTTCTCGTCCAGTGTAAGTTTGGTCACATTTGTTATTTAACTGAACCCTTTTAGATACTGTCTTTAACATGTTCTATTCATCTCACACTTGAAATAACAGTTTGCGACCCCGAAATATTACTAAGCTTCAGGTAGCTTTACCGAGAGCTTATATCCGTAAACACATGAAGTTTACTTCACTTATAAACTTTTGACTTGACAGAACGGAACCTGTGATTGCTTGATCAAGCGGCACACTACCAGTTTCTTCCAGACTTATGTCATTATTTTTTGGCCAGGGTAGAACACTGTTTTCAGTTCATGATGTCAATAACAGTACACTTGTTTCCTGACAATTGTAAATCTCTAAAATTAAGGGAACGGTACGCAGTGCATTTAATGATGGATTTATTGAGACCAGCATTGAATTGACTTGTGATTTGATGTAACGATTTTGTCCGTTACCATTTCCAGCCGTCGATAACCTGGTTCTTGCATCACCTTTGAACGTCTGCAATTTTTATTTATCCAGAATTTCTATATCAGTATTATAATTTTGTTACACCTACCCGTGAGAAACTTCATGGATCAAATCTTTGGCTGTATATTAGACAGAGACTGGTGCTCCTCATTCAGTTCATTTGTCACCGCTCTTCATTTCACGGTGGGGTGCATGGAAGATCCAAATGCTGGGCGCTCTGCTTTGGTGACTCTGGATAACTTACTGCCTTCTATTTTGGTTCTTACTCTCATAAAGGTGGCTAAACGTGGTGTGATATTTGTATTCAACTAAAACGTAGCTCATCGACAAAAGCATCATTCATCTAATGTCCAGCAAAATGGTCGTGATCTATGCATTTTGATGAAAGTCAAATATCCTCGACATTGCATTCTTAACTGCTTTCATTAAATACCAGACGAAAACGTCACTCAAGGTAGATAGTTACTGAGTGAGATTTGTATAAACGTAAAAGGAAGAAGTAATCACAGGATATGAAGATATGTAGAGTAGATAACATTTAACCCTAGAAAGTTGAGGATATTTAGATTTTAGTGATTAGGAAAAGATCCTAATAGGAGTCTGTTAAGTAATGCTTAAAATGCGATGGCTGATGATACTAGTGACTATCCTAAGTCCATACTCCGAGGGGACACGTTTTGAAGAGTTTTAACTCAGTATCTCTGACAATGACATAATATACTTCGAAAAGCTACTGCGTACATGTCTTTCAACTGAAAATTTTTTTCTGCAGGTCTTTTTGGCAGGTGTAGCTGAGGGTAAGGCACTTTTCTTCGGTAAAACTTTGCACATGTATAACGTCTCAGGTATAAACTCACCTGATATCTTGACCCTTCTATCCCCTTTTCTGAGTTTTACGTTCCTGGTTACCTTCCCCTACTCCGTAAGGATTCCAATGTCCATATGCATGGGCTTGGTGTTTATGTCAGCGAACACCCCCCATTTAGCTAGGGTGACCTCTCTTGAATCCCTGGATCATTCTTTCATGTGCTTCCATCTCTCACTTCTAAGCTCAGTTAGCTATCTCTTCTTTCTCTACCGCTCCCCCTTTTCCCCTGACTGTTCGGTACTTGATAGCATCGGTAACAATATCGATAAGGCCATTTCTTCTCTTCCATCTGCCCATATATTTGTGTTTGGTTATTTTAACACCCACCACACCAAGTGGTTGGAAAACACTGTCACGGATCTTGCTGGTGTCCACACCATGAATTTTTCAATCTCTTACGCAAGTGGTGGATTTCCCCACGCGTTTCTCCAATAACCCTAATGGAAGGGACTCGCTACTAGACCTCTGCTTCACTTCCATCCCAGATTCTTGCACTGCCAAGCAGCTCTGCCCTCTCGGAAACTCTGACCACGCAGTAGTTTCCGTTAACATCTCATTCCACTCCCACTCTACCCCCCCCCCCAAAAAAAAAACCAGCAAAATATCCTACTGCTACCAAAGAGCAGACTGGGACTCATTCCACAAATTCATGTATGTTGTCCCTTGTAACAACGTTTTTAGTCTTCTCGTTGAAAACTGTGCATCCGAGGTCTCCTCTTGGGTTAAGGCTAGCATCGATGCTTTCATCCCAGCCAGGAAATTTCAGCTTAAATCCCGTTCGTCTCCTTGGTTCTCGCCCGCTTGCTCGGCTGCCATTGTCCACCGGAATCACTTCTTCCAGTTCTATCAAAGACACGCGTCGGACCAAAACAGCCGCCTTTTCGCCTCAGCTCGTAATAAGTTTAAAAAGATACTTAACGAAGCTAAGATGTTGTTTGCGGCCAGAATGAAGTAACGCATAGCATCCTGTAAGTTCGGCGCCAAAGACTACTAACGACTCTGTAAAAGCGTGCGTAACAAGAGTAAAACCACTATACCCCCACTAATCAATAAATTTAAGGTATTTACCTCCTCAGCGGACAAGGCTGAATGCTTTGCTCGCAGATTCTCCACCAATTCGAGACTGGATTCGTCTGGAATATCTACACCCCACTTCCCACCTAGAACTGGGGCTCAACTTAATAACGTCTACATTACACCCTCGCTGGTCCTAACATAATTTCAAACTTGACCCTCACAAAGCGAGCAGAAGGGAGGAATCTAAATCGTAGTCTTGAAGAAATATGCCCCTGAACTTTCCTCTGTCTTCTCTAAGCTCAACAACTTCTGTTTATCTGCTTCCTGCTTTCCTGCCTGTTGGAAGTCTTCCTCTGTAGTTCCAATATTTAAGAATACTGGAGAACCCTCGGACCCCGCTAATTACCGCCCTACCAGCCTCCTTACGATTTTTGGCAAAGTGTTCGAAGCAATTATCAACACCGAGGTGGTTCAGCATCTCACAGCCTACAGGCTCCTCTCGGACAAACAGTATGGCTTCCTCTTCACCAGGTCTACTGCTGATATGCTCACGACCATCACTGAGTATATATACCAGACTCTCGACAAGAATGGCGAAGCTCTAATTGTTACTTTGGATATCTCCAAAGCGTTCGACAGAATCTGGCATGCTGGCCTCCTACGCAAACTACGGAGCTATGGTATAACTGGACACTTGTTTGACATAATCCAGTCATTCCTCTCTAATCGCACACTGAAGGTAATATTAAACAGACTTGTCTCCCAAAACTACCATACGAGCGCGAGTGTCCCTCAAGGCTCTATCCTAGGTTTAATGTTTCCAAAACGAAGCTGCTATCAATTAACCATCATAGACAATCTCTTCTACCTCCCATTAGCATGGAACAGGCTTGCCTCCCAGAGAGTAAAACACTACGCCTTCTTGGTCTCACACTCTCAGCGGACCTCAAGTTGAATGACTATATAGAATCCATTGATAAATCCGCTACTATGAAATGTCGGTTTTCTGTGCAGGGCCCGGAAGTTTTTCCCGTTTGAATCCATCCTGCACATATATAAATCTACCATCCGCCCGTGTATTGAATACTGCTGTCACATTTGGTCGTGTGCCCGTGCTATTCTCCTCGGGGTTCTTGACAAAATACAGCGGAGAATCTATAATGTGATCGCTACCGCTATGCCTGCCCGGCTGCAGTCACTCTCTCACCAGGGTGATGTGGCTTCCCTGTGCCTCTTCTATAAATACTTTCACGGCTTCTGCTCCGATGAACTTAGATCACTGGTGGTCCTTAGGTATGAATTTGCACGAGATACCAGATTAGCAACTAGGTCCCACTTTTTTTACAGTGAAACAGATAATATGTAACCGCAATTTCTACTCTAACAGCTTCTTTTCTCGCACTTCCCGCCTGTGGAATTCTCTTCCATATACTTCCCCGACAGCTACAATCTCCAGGAATTTAAATGTAAGGTCAACAGACACATCTTATCACACTAACTGGCATCCATTCTCTCAAACACTCTTTCCATCTACTCAACCCTCATCCTCGGTATCCTCATCCGTCACTTTCTGACATTTCCTATAACTAACCACTCTTTCACATCACTTTCCCCTATGTAACCCCTTACGCAATAGTGGCAGTGGAATGCCTTGCTTAGGGTGGAATGATTAAAAAAGCAAAGAAAAGAAAACTAATTTTTTCATCAATTCTTTTGATATTCTAATACCAACTTTCTAAGATTCCATTTCCCGACGAAACATAGGCATATAAAAAACATATCAAACTTATTCATTTATCCGCATTTTTTAAGCCCCGCTGCGAAATGCTTTAGAGATATCCGATAAGAGCGCAGTTTTTCGACCTCTTTCCAAAATTAATACTCGAGTTGGTGTATTATACTTACAGAGACTTTACAAAATGCGTATCCCCAAATTTAGAAACGAACAAGATAGCAATCAATAAGTGTCAAGTAAAGCCTGCCAACATAATGTGCGACATCAATTCCAAGTTTGTACCAGATGTCGACTATTTATAATTTTTCTTACTGCCAACACTCTTTTGCCGGATTTATTGATTATTCTGGAAGCCATACGACATCTTAATGTCCGAAAAGGTGGTCAAATCCTAAACGTAGACAGAACATATGCCAAAACTTTAGCATAACCTTATTCACATGTCAATGGTCATACACCCAACTTTGCAGCACATGGATTTTCCCATTAACATTCACGATCCACGTCTTCTCTGTATTGATCTTCTAAGCGCAGATTAGATGTGGCACAAGGCTGAAAGTATTGCGTATCCTGTGAGGATTGAACTTATTACTCAGTTGTAATATGTTCTAGCGAAACGAGCTTGCTAACCATTATTATATGTTTCTTTTTCTCTTTCCGATAGATGAGAAACAAATTTACAATATAGTAGGAATATTTTAGATCAATCAAAACCGCCGCAGTGTTCTTTTAATGTAATTTTCACTTACAAGTTGTGTAAAATCAGGAAAGACAGGCTCTGATCTTTCTTCATTACGTGTCCGAGACAATAGGACAAAATGGTAGTTAAATCTTAGCAATAAAAAAAAAAATAAAAAAAATAAAAAAAACGTCTTTGTCATCTTTATCCTTGACGAATTCTAACTTTTCTACATGCAAGAAATTTTGGACCTTATTAAGTTTATGACACCTGTAGCACATAGACTCAGTTGTCTCTTGGTCTTTGGACTCTTGGGGTTTGGTCTCTGTTCTTTCCGCGGTTTTTATACCAGCCATACCGTTGCTGATGGCGCTGCTGCTGGTGCTGCTGCTCAATAAATTATTTATGCTTCGTCCTTCAATTTGGCTAACCGGTGAATTACTTGAATTGGAGATTGAGATATTCTTTGTTGTTGTCAATGATATACCGATATAAAATCAGACTTTTGACAGCAGTTTTGCATCGGAAGTAAGCAATCTGTCTCTACTAAGATCATTGTCTCAACAGTATCGACCTACAAACACGCATTTTATTATTTTTATTATTGTAAGTTTTGACGAAAGTGTGACACCGAAATCCGAACGCGCATTGGAATATACAAAGGTGCATTACAAAACCCAAGCAAAATATTAAGAAACAGAATAATTCCGTAAGAAAGAAAGGAGTAGTGAACCATTATGTAATATCAGTTCACCTTTATGACAACGAAAACTGGGCCTATCCTCCCAGATGAAGAAGAGACAGTAGAAATGTGGTTTTACAGCCAAGAGGATGCTTAGGATATCATGAATATAGTAATAGAAAATAAACTTACATTTAACTTCATTAACAGACAGTTGACATGACTATGAATAAGAATATATGTGTAACATATTTTTCTATGTGCCACATCCCCTCAAGATGTGGGAAAACATGGCTCTCGAAAATTCATTGCGCTTTGTAACGTGTAACATTTTTTTTGCTATTTCTTCTAAATCCAAACATTTAATTAAGTGGCTTATGCTCTATTCTCTTCTGTCCTTGGCTTCAATATGTCTTGTGACTGTTAAATTATTCAAGCTCACTTTCTTCATTATATGCCATAGTAATTTTAACTGTCTCTTTCTGATTTTATATGTGTCCTTTGTTTCCTTCCACTCTAAAACTTAGACATTGCTCATACACTCCTGATCAAAATTTCAAGACCACTTAAAATTCGTTAAAAAGAAATATTTTTTTACGGATAGATTTTAAACTCCTCCCACTTAAGGTTACCAATACTACAATCTAAAAGGTTCTGGAAACAAAAAGCTACATTACAAACATTTTATTTAGAAATTTACATTTTTATAAAATGAGGCGATTTACACATGATCAAAATTATAAGACCAGAGACAAAAATTCTACGAAATTGTACAAAACATGTATGAAAAGTGTATGAAAACATTCAACATTCTACCTCCACTGCTTTTTATGACTTCAAAAATTCTGTCGGGCATGCTAGAAATAAGCGTTTCCATTAAGGTGCGGGGGATGTTGCTCCAGCTTCTGAAGATGGCTTCTTTTGTTGAATATTGTTTGCCATTTCGATTAACATCTCTTGTCATCAATCCTCAAACATTTTCAATTGGGTTCATAGAGGATGCCCCAAGAGATGGACTCCATTTTCTTGTAGAAAGGTCAAGGTCCGTCTTGCAGCATAGATTGCAGCATTATTCTGTTGGAATAACCATCCATCCACACACAAACGATGGCCCTCCATCATCAATGATGCTTTTTGTAGCATGCTAACATAACCAGCCGCTGTTTGACAACCCTGCACCACCTGGAGCTCCATCGTCCCTCTGTAAGAAAAAGCACCCCATACCATTAGGGACCCTCCACCACTATGACGTGTGGAGAAAATTTCACGAGGCATGTTTTTGTTATGCCAATATTATTGGAAGCCATCAGGACCATCTAGATTGAATTTTTTCTCATCAGAAAACAGGACTTTCTCAACGTCCCCTGTTTAGTATTCACAACCACCTTGTGACGTGGAAGCAGCCGAGGAATTTGTTTACGCTTTTTATTTACCATGCCTTTTTGCCGTCTGATGGTTACGGGACTGCAATAAGCATCTGTGACTGCCTTAATTTGACTAGAAGAAAGTCCCCCCTCTTTCATAACAACCCGTCTTATTCTCTTACTCAATGCAGAAAAATTTTTTTGGGATCTACCAGAAGATTTTGCTTTTCCATAATTCTCACTGTTCTTTAGAAAGTTGCAAATCACAGATTTACTGCGATTTACCTTAGCTGTGATCGCCCGCTGTGACAAACCTTGCTTATGGAATTCTAGTGGCAGAGATGCTGGCGGCCTTACATGGTTTCAGCATTGAAAAGAGGGTTGTTTTTTTCCAGGACAGAGGCGATCATGGCCTTCCCTGTCTCCCTATTCCTGGAGTCTCTTAACACGTTTTCACCTGTTACACCACACAACCCCCGTTCTGCCATCCACCTGCTTAGGCCAGTCAACCAATTTACACACGGTTTTCCCCTGTCTCTCCTTCCCTCTATCTGGCCTGTTAGTATCAGGTTCTCCAATCCTTCTTTCCTTACTGCATGTCCCAGGAACTTTAGCTGTCTCTTCCTGATGCTCAGTATTAATTTCCTTTTCCTTTCTACCTTTTCCAAAAATTCATCATTGCTTACACGCTCGATCCGTGATATCCGCAGCATCTTTCTGTAAAACTATATTTCAGTTGCTTCAAGTTTTTTCCGTCATCTTCGATGTTTGTTCAACATTCACTGCCATATTGAAGAAATGACATCACATAGCAATTCAGTACTCTCTTCTTTGTTTCTAGCGAAATTTTTCTATCTCCCAATACTCTACTCAGCTTCTGGAATGCTTCCTTTGCCATGCCTACTCACTTTCGGTTCTCTGTGTCGCACTTTCCGTCTTCTGCTAGAACACTTCCAAGATATTTAATTTTTTGTACCTGCTTGATTTTAGTACCCCTCACCTGTATTTGGCATTTCGGGCTGCTCTTTTCTTCTGTTGTATGCATTCGTTTTTCTTGCAGTTTTTAGTCCTTTCTTGTCACTGTCTTTAACTAACTTTTGTAGGAGAATACTAGCCTTCCTGTATGACAGTGAATGCTGGACAATCTCAGCACAGGTGAGAAAGTATAGAACTGTATAGAAAAAAAGAACTAACAGGACAAATGCCCTACTCAGCAACAGAATGTATAAAAGCAAAGGATGGTACACACATATTAAAAATAATTTAGAGATAGGATGAGTATACTGCTGATCTTTTCCAAGACAAGAGAGAGCAACCAACAATATACAAAAATACGGATGGACCAGAAATATAAAAAACCGAAGTGGAATCGGCAATAGCCAAACTGAACAGATATGATGCAGTAGGTTCCCGATGGGATTGTAATAGAGATGTTGATGTCCTTAGAAGGCTTTGGCATAGAGAGGCTCTCAGAAATAATAAACGAAATCTACAACAGTGGCAATATACGGAGGACTTACGCAGATCATTTCTCATGGCAATACCTAAGAAGCCTGGTGCAAATTAATGTGAACTACTCTAAACAATCAGCTTAATGAGTTACATAACAAAACTTCATTATCCGGATTTGCTTTGCGATGTTTGTCCTTCTGTATAGCAGTGAATATTGAACGATATCCTCAAGAATGATGGTGAGGCTTGAGGCAGCTTAAATATGGTTTTATAGATGGATGCTGAGGATACCATGGACAGAAAATGTAACTAACGAGGAAGGAGGACTTGAAGAGTTTAATACTCACAGGACGGATAAAGGGAAAGAGAGACAGAGGAAAGCAGCGCGAGATATACTTGATAGCAAATGAATGGCAAAGCGGAATTTGGCAGAGATACCAAGAGGAAGAATTTTGATTGCGATAAGAGACAGAGCCAATGGAAGTCCATGATCGCTTACGTCCTGAATGGACAGGGCACATGAGGAAGGTTATATGTTTATAATGCTCTTGGATAGAAAATGTAACTCAAAGAGAAAATAATGACATAATCAAGATGCTGACATTTCACACTATCCTGAACAATACTTCATGAAAGAAGCCCACATCAGTATTGAAAAAAGCAATAAGTGGACTTGGGAAATTAGTTTTTAAGAGAAAGATTTTATAAATTTTAACCGAAAGTAGAACTGACGACTCGGTCAATGAATGTCGAGTGTTTCAATTATAAGTAAACAGTTAATATTAACAGTACCATTACCATTTAGTAAGTAATTTTAAATGGTATTAAACGTATAAAGTGGCGCGTGGACAAATGATTTTCGATCCGGTTTCGTGGGTCAGTTTGTCAGGGTGGGAAATTCTTGATAATATCGGCTTGGAGAGGAAATTCGAACATGTGCCACTGGGCGGGATGCGCTTGAAGGTCATACTACAATTTAACCCAATCTTGTTAAGAAGAGATCGATGAGTTACAAGCATTATGTCACAAGTCAGCGTGACCGAGTTTTTAAGTGTATTGGCTTTGTTCAACTAAGGATAATGGCAGATTATGCTATATTTGGCAAGATCTTTAACATAGATACCGATCAGCATAATTGCAGCTTGAACTTCGAGTTGGCACTGTGGGAGTTGAAGAGAACACAAATATAACAAAGTAGGCACTAACAACAGATAATAGCAGACTAGTATACAAGCGAACAAATGGAGAGGCATTGTAAGCAGATATTTACATTTCGATTTTTAGGGTTGCTCATTTCGAGGTAATTTCTCTTCTCTTATTTTTCTTTCGGCGTCTGATTCTAGTTTTCCGATTCAAAACGGTTCCCTTTTTTTTTACTTGCCTCCTCATTTCCCGCCTTCGTTTTATTTTCTCGCCCCTTCCAACATTCTGTCAACATCAGTAGAACGATCGCCGCTCCGTCGCTTTCACTGTTTTCATCATTTACTCCCCAGTTAGCCTAATTTATTGCACTTAGCAACCTTAGACACAAAATAGACAGCGTAATAATCTAATAGTAGACAGATATGTACAGCTTTCTGGACAGTATTATATGAGATGAGCGATAATTAGCATTTATGAAGTTGTCTGGACTATTACACTCATTTTTTTCTCGCCCTTTCCATTTGCTACCAGTTGTGAGTTTTGTGTTACTATCGACCCAAGTGGCGGAGAATAATGACAGATTTATCCAGAACAGACATGTCTATCAATTCGAATTCACAAATGAACGAACGGGAAAATATCTTAGTAAATAAAAATCTAATAAAGACATATCATATTATTTTCGTTCAGCCAAATAAAAGAAATATTTCTGTACTTATTTTCAAAGTAACAAAAGAGAATATTAATACTATCACACACACACACACACACACACACACACACACACACACACACACACACACACACACCTATTTATCTTTCATCATATATACGAGGGTCATTCAACAAATAATGTTTCGGTATAAGGACTTCTAATACAGAGAGAGGCTTACTTTTTTTTTAAACGTAGTCTCCCAGCTGTGTCACACACTTTTCCCATCTGTGCACAGGCTTTCGTTTTCCCACAGCGTGAAAATCTTTAGACTGATGTCTCAGCCAATCGCTCACAGTAATTTTGACTTCATCGTCACTTTCAAATTTCGTGCCTGTTGTGAACGCTTTCAAGGGACCAAACAGGTGAAAGTCTGAAGGGGCAAGCTTTGGGCTGTAAGGGTGATGAGGGAGCAGTTCCCGGTCCAGCTCGTTGATAATCTTCACCGTGTGGGCTGTTGTGTGAGGCCTTCGAGTAGGCAAGGTCATTATGGCCAATTTTGTGTGCTGCCCCAACAGATAGGCTTAAAGTCTTTGCAATATCATCCACTGTCACCCTTCTGTCAGACTGAATGAGGTCATTGACTGATTCGATCACTTCAGGAGACCTCACTTCTGTAGGCCTCACAGGTCTGTCTTCGTCTTCAGCCCTGCTCCGTACTTCGTTAAACAATTTAGCCCATTTAGACATTTTTTGGTTGAAACATATGGCACCATACACAGTTGACATTCTCCTATGAATTTCAACTGATCTGCACACTTCAGCAACCAAAGACTTGATAACTGACCTCTGTTCAATCCTGGAGCATGCTTCTTGGTCGCCCATCTTTGTTAATATCCAAAACTCTCAAAGCTTTTTTTGAAAAAGAAGTAAAGAAAAAAAGATTAAAAAAGTAAGCTTCTATCTGTATTAGAAGTCCTTATACCGAAGAATTAACCTTATTTATTGAATGACCCTCGTATATATATATATATATATATATATATATATATATATATATATATATATATATGTGGAGAAACTTATCACTGAGCTGAGCGGTGTTATGTCAGTCGTGCTCACTTTGATTTTGCATGACGGCATTATTGTAATGTCTTCACTCTTCAGGTCATTTTCGGTTTTCTTTGCTGCTGTTTCCTAATTGTTATATATATATATATATATATATATATATATATATATATATATATATATAGTCCTCCGCAGACATCTGTTTCGCTCTACACAGCTCATCAGTACGGTTAGATTCTGATTGCTTTTTAACCTAGGATTGAAACACAACCGAATTGGTGTTAGTCGGTGATTCTACCTCTGAGTTATGAGCGCTCGGTAGAAGGAGGCAGATTTTTTAGCGTGTATATTATCATAATTCACGCTCAATAGCCGAGAGTGTTCTAATGCGTAGATGCTAGATTAGCTACTGTTTTTCAGAGTCTACCATTCTTCCAGAGTGCTTAATCAGGGTGTGAGTGCGTAAATAGTCTATATATATATATATATATATATATATATATATATATATATATGGTCCATGCGTAGTACCCCCAACTAGTAGAGAAATCTGATTTGGGACTCTAGGCAGTCCCTTATGATTATTGCTATTCTATCAATATTTGCTTTTCTCTACCTACATTTCTATGTGTTACAACTTAGACTAAACATATCTTATTCTTAAAGGATTAAAAAAATTTCGTTGATTTTGATGTCACTCTGACGTTTTTTTTATTCGTTCAAATCCGTGAAATTGTTTTGCTCATGCTGAGTTCTGAAGAAACACTACATAAAATTAATATTATTTTATTCAGCATGTTGAATGTGTTAATATTCTTCAATTTATTTACAAAAGATAACATCCAGTAGACATTAAAATTGCCCAAAACATTTTCGATTTCTTTCAAATGGGATTAGATATTACTACATGTTTCTAATTTGTATTTAAATTAATTGTATTTGTTCTCGATAATTATGGTTAAACTTTTCACCTATATGCCATCTGATCCATTATTGTACACACGAGACCCTTGACCCATCTCTGGATATACATACATCCTGTTTTATCAATAATTAAAGACTGTTCCTTAATAACATTAGGTCATTCTTTTACCTAAATATACATAGCAATATGTCTGATGTAACATAGGTGTCTGTAAAAAAGTATTTATGTGACTGTATATAACCAATCGGGTTCCGCGGCTCCCCATATTTGAGTTAAGTGATCATCCTCATTTATCCATCACACCCAAATGGTGAATAGGGCAGAAACTTTTTGTTGCTGTTTCTGTAACAAACTGTTTTTTTTTAGGGGCAGAGTTGTTAGCCCTGCACCCAACCCACAAACCTGGAGGACCGGTGGGCCATTCTTGGTCCTTACGTTTACAGCACTTGGTATTCCCAAATGGCCACCCATTTAAGTAATGACCAGGCTCAATGTTGCTTAACTTCGGTGATCGGACGGGAACCGGTGTATATAGCCGTAGACTAAGAGTTAAGTGATACCACAATAATTTTTTTATGATCTGCAACATGTTCCATCTCATATGTAAGTGAATCAGTCAGTTAAGTGCCATACGTGATACACGCTTTGGGCGATCATGTCTCCAAAGACTGACTGGGCAGAAGATTATCCCGCAGTAGGTTGCCATTGCTTTCTGCGGTGAACTGGTTGCCTTTCAAGGCTATAGAACCCAATCTGTACTGTTATTTAATCCATAACTGGACGTAAGAGACGGATTAATACCTTTCCCAAGGGTATTTGCGCGTAAGTGAATGCAAGGAATTCAACTGGAATTCGAACTCGGCTCCCCGATTTCTCGTTCCAAGCCGATATCCACTGCGCCACAACGCACATCCTGGGTAAATGGGTAAGTAAACTAATTTGATATCAGTCTGTTGTTTCTGGCACCAGTTTTTTCTTGCCGGCGAGCGACGTGTGTGGTGCGTTTTTTTGTTAATAGAAATACATCAAGAACAGTAGATATATAACGCTTGACTGATGTTAAATTGTCTATAACAAGATCTCTTGCATATCATACCTCTGAAGACAAATTCCACTGTAGTGCTTATTTCAAAGTTTTTGTCCTTGCTAATTCTGAAAGAAAACAGCCCAGAGTATAGTAAGTTCCAAAACACCTTACAGCAATCCAAATATATAGTTTGATTTTTTTCTCCACGCACGTAGTCAAGCATTCTCTAAAAGAGCTGAAAACTTGGCTTACCTGTCAAACAACACAGCGGAAGTATTCAACAGTTTAATACTGGTATACTACATTTTCAAGTACTTCATGGAAAAATAAGGTGTACGCTTTAAAACGAGTTGAGTGATGGGCTTAGCAACGATCCCATAGA
Organism: Ascarosepion bandense; assembly: GCA_037127315.1. NCBI lineage: Eukaryota > Metazoa > Mollusca > Cephalopoda > Sepiida > Sepiidae > Ascarosepion > Ascarosepion bandense. Next base: position 4,883,486 of record JBBBDQ010000365.1, read on the forward strand.
ACAGGTATGTTAATGCAAAGAATGTTCACATTCATTGTTAGCATTCTTATCAATGGCCCCCAATATAATTCGTATGATTCTGGTAGGCTTAACTTTGTTATACATAGAAATTACATATTTTTATATTTCTCTAGAAATATATTTCTAGGTAACATGTGTGATTGTAAATACAACTGAGATTGATTCTGTGCTCTGAAGAGCTGCATCTTAACAAAAATCAAGGTTGTGTTATATATATGTACTGAAAAGTAACTCCCTATTTTATGTATGAATGGCCAACTTGACACCCTGACTTTTTTCTTTGGTTAAAGGAAAAAGTCTAGTATAACAAACCAATATTTTGAAAGAACTTGACGGGCGAAAAAACAAGTTATGTCATCCATATAATAAGAGTTCTTGTTAAAATGAGATTACGCAATTCCTGGGTGGCTCGAGAAGCTGTTAGTAAATTCTGAGGTCAGTATCGAATTTTGAATATAGCTTTAGGTTAAACGCTTTTTTCTCTTATTCATTTCTTGTAAAGATTATATTTAATAAGTAAATTATAATGATATTAAAATGAAATGTTATTTTCAATTACCCTTTGTATCTATCTATCTATCTATCTATCTATCTATCTATCTATCTATCTGCAGTTAGCTTTGGTTTAATCATTTTACCCCAAGCAAGGCGAAACCGTAAATTGTTTGAATTCATGATTTAAACGATCTTTGAGTTATCAAGCTATGAATTTTGGAACATTATTTTCGGCAAATAGAATTGCTTCGTGGTGTCGCCTCCCGTAGAAATGACAGGAGACAAATAGTTTTGGGTTACATGGTATCAACAACAAGGAGTACACTCCTATATGAATGCCTAATTCGAAATTCAACTATTGATGCCTGTCATGATATTTATCAATGAGTCAAAATATAAAGATATTTGGATATAAAATACATGATATTTTTAGTGATATTTTACATGATATTGTGTTATTTATCAATGAGGCAAAATTAAAATTATTTGGATATTAAGTTACATTTTCAATTTTCTGATTTTTTTTCTCTGTGTTAACAATCAATATGTCGCCATCTATCTCCATATAGATATGAGTATATCTGATTTGTTTATGACTTTGTAGAGGAACACATAAAAGCTGCGTTTAGTCATCGCAGAGATCAAATGAAAGAGAGAATGTCATTACAAAGGGAACTAACAAACATAGGCGGGCCCAAATTTTCATGTTTCTTCGGCATATTAATTCAAGTATTATGGATTATATCTGACTTCATCATGTTAAAGGAATTGTAGCACGTAGCTAACCTCAGATGATGCTAGAATAGAATTTGAACTTCACAGAAGCCAGTCACAGGGTTGATCCGAGTGTAGAGATCTGCGTTTCAACCGATTTCATTAGCTGCACCGACATATGAGGATGTGATCGAAGCAGTGCCATCTAGAATTTACATGCTTTGGAAGAAACATATGACATATAATTAAACACCCACTCCAGAAAGATTAGTCAATTGCATTCAAACAATAAAATCGGAGAAGACACCAAAACAGTCAACCACTGGCCGTTTCTGATTGATTCTGAGGAAAAGAAATAATAATGTCTCGTGTGTTTAATTCAGTCTTGTTTTTATTAGTAACTTATGGATGTAATATGACATAGTTAAGCGGTAATGTCAAGAAGAGTGAATTTTAGGAATTAGATATGAAAATAAGACAAAGATAGAGACGTATGTTTAAGATATACAAAATCTCTCATGTAAAATCCATATGCATAAGATAAAATCCAAGTGACTGAAATTGCAGAGGCTTCAGACATTTTCGTTCGACTTGAGAAAAATATCGATTTTTTAATGTTTGTGATATGATTATCTTGTTTTCTCAATTGATTGTCAAAACACCTCATAAGTCGTGTTGCTTCTGAAATAATTTATGGTTATTAAACCGATCTTTTCAAAGTCACACAAGCCTTTCTTTTTTGTCAATATCTTTGGAATTAAATGCATCAAAATTAATTAGTTCAGGTCATTCTGAAACACAACGGATTCTGAGCTGAGCAATGGTTAGGTAGTATAACAATGACTCTGGCAACATATCAGTTGTCATAATATTTTGGCTCATGTAAATAGATATGTTGTATATGGCTATCAACTAAAAATAAATTGTAAGTAATAACATCTTTCAGATTAATAAATAATAATCCATTACTTTTTTTAGAAATTGCTCTGTTCACATTATGATACGAAACTGAGCAGATAAATATATTTTGAAAGACCAGAAAAGATTTGCATTTAAAGGCAATATTCAATATTGCGTGATCATCTACGAACTTCGTAGCCGAGATGACTGAAGCACCTCTGATCTAACGACGGATTCCCTTAGTATTTGTCTATATTTCCGAGATGAAGAGATATTTCCAGTATTTACAATATTCGGACTATTTTCCTCATTTTTGTTGCCATTTGTACGACGTTTCGGCCGTTGTACGTTCCGGCCTTCATCAGGTGCTAGAAATTTCGAATCGAACACTTTATTAAAATCTCTGGGGTATATGAACTCCATTCCTTGCGTAGTAGTGTCTTTTTTGGTAGTTATGAGTTATTTCCCTCTAACCCTGTAAGTTACTTGTCTATAGACGTTGATTAGCGTCTGTGACTTGACCCAAAGAGTGGTGAGTTCAATATCAAGCTACAGCAGTGGTGAATAAATAACAGAAGCTGACTCGAAATTTTATAGTTCAGTGGTTCTACTCAAAATGTAGAAAGCTGTATCCTGGACTGAGCCTCTTTGTCATTGGTTCATAATGGTGAACTGGATGACGGAGGAAAGTTTCTTGTTACAACTTATCAAGTTAGTAGTCGATTGCCCATCTGATGTGAAAGTCCATGGAAGGAGCGTTTACGTCGTTGTTTTCTCCGTCTTATGAATTCTCTAGTTTTCCAGTTCTCCCCCACGCCACACTACACTGTATACTTTGTTTGGATAATAAAACCTGAAACAGATATCTAAGTTATGAATACTTTTAAGGATGAATAAAAATTGTGATTGACACGATATAATCTCCATATATGTCTATATTGAACAGTAATATTAGTTTATATTCCTCATATATGTATATACTGAACAATAATATTCGTTTATATTCCCCTATATATATATATATATATATATATATATATATATATATATATATACTGAACAGTGAACAGTAATATTAGTTTATTATTTTTCTATTCCCCATATATATATATACTGACAATAATATTAGTTTATTAGGGAAACAATGATTAGTATGATAAAGTCTATGACAATATATACATATGCATGCATGTATATTAAAACGACCGCTGGTGTCCACACATTTTTACTTACATATATCTGTTCATCAAATACATAGTGATTTTCTAAGCGCAGCGTAGATGTGGCACAAGGCTGAAAGTATGAGGTATTCTACTTTTGAGTGCTTTCGGTTATACTTTTAGCCATTATCAGGAATTCATTTTGTTTTACTAGTAAATAAACATGAGCAAAGTTTATGCATATAGAGTCTTGTGTATGTTAAGTTCCAAACACGGTAAGCACATTGTTACCATTTTCATAATTGATGTTATTAAGTGTAGGATTTCTCTTTTTTATTAGTAATGTCTCCATTATTTTTAATTTTTTGCATGTGGATGATTCTATTATATATGTATAATCAATGAGGATATCATGGATATCACTACTCAATAGTAATGGGGCTAGCGAGACAAGCTTGTTAATCGTTACACCACCTCGAGGTGGCCCTGTTCACCAAGTACACGTAAGTATAAATATGCATACACTTATATATACTTCCATATACATGTACATATGGTTGCGAAGGGGCATTTAAGCATTATGATCCCTACTAAAATAAAATATATAAACGGACACATTTTGTAAATTTATCTAAAAGCTGGATTTTCTAACCACTAAAAAGTATTGTAGGTTTGAGCTAAACGCGGAATTTGTCTATTTGTCCTCGGCATTTAGCTGATTTCTAAGATCAATAGTTAAAAATGACTTGGAGTGCGTGAAGTTGCAGATCTTGATCAATACTATCCTTCTACGAACATTGTTGACTGGTGCAACAGAATATATAAACTACTGTATCAGATAACAGAAACCATAACACTTGAAGACTACCAAAATCAGCAACAACTAAAATGAACAGCACACGTAACTAGAAGAGGAAAACAATGGCATTATCAAGATGTGACATTCCACACTACATCAAATAAAATTTTGTACTAGAAAAGGTATTGACAGCAACTGAATTTAAAAAACGTATTCTCTTGAAAAATTGTTTTAAGGAAGGCATTTTACAAATTTCAACTGAAAGCAGTAATGTCTGCTCGGTAATTAAATATGAGATATTTTCTTGCAAGGAAACGGGCTAATATTACCATTACATGGAAATATTTGTCATTCATTAACACAGAAGCCAGTGTTATCTGAGTTGCGCTTTTAATCAGTTTCTGGTTAAACGGTATCAAAATGTTGTAACTGTTGTCCTCATATTTAATTTTATGGTTAATGTTAACTGTTTCCTTATGATAAAACATCCAGCATTCACTCACCAATCAGACAGCCGTTCTTGAGTTATGCTTCTCTTTAGTTTGTGGAATTAAAGTTTGGTATCTGTTCTCTTTATCTCTTATGACAATGGAAAAATTAACCGTTGACTTATAAGGTAAATTTCGGTATTCATTGATCGAGGAGTTTGAGTGCCTGAAATTTCTAAAAATCTCTCTATTAAAACATTTTTAGTAAAGTAGATTAATAGAGTCTACTAATAGTTATCGGGAAACAAGCTACAAGACCTGCAACAGAAAGGCGTTAAAGAAAAAGGAAAGAAATGACTACATCAGTCAGTTAAGTGCCATACGTGATACACGCTTTGGGCGATCATGTCTCGAAATAAACATGACTGACTGGGCAGAAGATTATCCCGCAGTAGGTTGCCATTGCTTTCTGCGGTAGATTGGTTGCCAGCCAAGGCTATAGAGCCCAATCTGTCCTGTTATTTAATCCATACCTGGAAGGAAGAGATGGATTAATATCTTTCCTAAGAGTATTTGCGCGTAAGTGAATGCAATGAATTCAACTGGAATTCAAACTCGGCTCCTCGATTTCTCGTTCCGAGCCGATATCCACTGCACCACAATGACTACTTATGAACTACAAAAAAAACAAAAAAAAAAAACAAAAAAAAACTGAATGTATGGTAATCAGTAAAAAGAGGAGTTCAAAATGCCAATTACAAGTTGGTGATATCAAAATCAAACAGGTGCAAAAATTTAAATACGTCGGAAGTGTCCTAACAGAGGACGGAAAGTGCAATACAGAGATCCGAAGGCATATTAGCATGGCCAAGGATGCATTGCAGAAGTTTAATAGAGTGTTAAAAGAAAGGAAAATGTCGCTGGAAACAAAAAAGAGAACAATGGATTGTTATATGATGTCTGTCCTTCAGTATGGCAGCGAATGCTCCACAATCTCGTCAAAGATGATGGTAAGACTTAAAGCAACCAAAATGTGGTTCTATAGAAGGATACTGTCTATATCATGAACGGAAGACGCGAGCAATGACAAGGTTTTGGAGAGAATAGAAAAAAAGAGACTGATACTTAACATCAGGAAAAGACTGTTGAAATTTTGTGACAATAAAATGAGGAAAGAAGGCTTGGGGAATCTGATGCCCACGGAACAGATAGAGGAGAAGATGGACAAAGTAAAGCAACGCAAAATATACTTGATGGGCTTGAGCAGATGAATAGTGCAGCGGGGATTGAGTGGAATAACAAAAGAAAGTGTATTAAGAGAGACAAGGGATAGGAAGATGTGGAGGTCCATGATCGTCTATGTCTTGATGGCACACGACACAAAGAAGAAGAAGAAGAAGAAGAAGAAGAATGGTTATTATTATCTCCAGTATTGATTTGGGTTTCTTCGTAACCTTTTATTTAGTATAATACGGAACGTCAAAATCTTGATTTTTATTTTCACTTAGATTTTTGCGTTCTGGCTTCTCGATCAGTAAATACTTCCTTATAAGAAAATGGCTATATTAACATTATCGGTCCACTCATATTTTATTAAATGATTATGGCGTTCCCTCTATCGGCTCTTTGTTATTTTTTTCTTAAGTAGTTCTCCCTTATAACTGCCCTCTACCTGATTGGCAAAATTCAGTAAATATCTTGACACCTGCTACAGTTTAATGTTACACTCACGAAGGAATTTTAGGTTTAATGAATTTCTTCGTCATCGGGTTGTCTTGTTCTTCTGGCCTTGCCCCACACGTAGCTAAAATTATCAACATTAATATTTAATGGATGCACACACACACAATAATTCACTCCTATTCTTCTAAGCAGGCCCATAGTTGTTTGTGCAAACAGAACACGTTAGTCTTCATTCTGCTTTGCTGCCAAACTCCACTTAGTACCGAACACAGCCGCCCGTTCATTCACGCTCTTTGTGTTCGTGTGTTCGAACATGTTTACACGATAGGCGAGAAACGAGTTGCTCGTTTCGATTAAACTTTATATCGAAAACCGCTTGGCGATGGAAAGGATAGATCAACTGGAAAAAGCGAATGAACAACAGAAAATAAGGAATTGGTTATATGCTGCCGAATTCTTTCATCATATTCTTCAACTCTTCCGACAACGATAAAATCAACTATTGTAATTCTAACTGCAGGCTTCAACTGGAGAACCGCAGCTTGCTTTGTTGCTATAATCAAACTAACAATCCGTATTACAACAGCTACTAACATTTCAGATTTCGATTCGTTCAGCGATATAATAAATAATTTTAAAACTTCCCTTCATCTTTTTATTTATTAACGATGTTATTTGAGCTCATCATTCAGTTTGTCTTATTGTTTTCCAATAAAAGGATGCACAGGTTCTTGCGTTAAATCCGCTTAGAAAAGTATACACCATTTCAATTGAGATGAGTCTAACGGACGTAAATGTATTTATATTGTTATATTGTTTTTTGAGGGTTTGTAAAACGATTGCCAATGAAATGCGTTCAAATCCCATTGATCCAAAGTGGTAGACTAAATTAACGATATCTCTTAACTATTTCAGAGCAAAATGATTTAAGGACATTGGCTCATTTGGCAAAAATGGCATTTCTAAATAGCAAATTTAGCCGTTACCATACAAGGACATTGATTGACAAGGCAGCAGGTTCTGCTTTTGGTTGAAATTTATAAAATCTTCCTCTTAAAATAATTTTTCAGGAAAATGTTTCTTAAGTACAGCAGCTTTTATCGTTCTTTTTTTTATTTTTATAAGCGTTTCACCCCGAGCAAGGCATGTCACTGCCACTGCTGCGCAGGGGGCTACATAGAGTGGAGAAAGGATGATTAAATATAGGAAATGTCAGAGGGTGGGTGATAGGCGGGTAAGGATACAGAGAATGAGGGTTGGGTAGATGAGAGTGTTCTGAGAATAATTGGGAATTAGTGTGATAGGAGGCGTCTATTGACCCTACATTTAAACACCTGGAGATTGTAGCTGTCGGGAAAGCAGACTTGTGGAAGGGAGTTCCACAGGCAGGAAGCACGAGAAAAGAAGCGGTTGGAGTAGAATTTAAGGTTACATCTTATTTGTTTAACTGTAAAAGGGTGGGACCTAGTTGCTAATCTAGTATCTCGTGTAAATTCATGCTTAGGCGGCACCAGAGATCTAAGCTCATCGGAGCAGAAGCCATGAAAGTACTTGTAGAAGAGGCACAGGGAAGCCACATCACGCCGGTGAGAGAGTGGTTGCAGCCGGTCTGCCAAGTCAGTATCAACCAAGTTACAGATCCTCCTTTGTATTTTATTGATGGATTTTTCTTCCCTAGTCTTTTACTGGACGTTTGGGAATGTAAACATCTTGATTATGTTATTATTTTCTCTTTGAGTTACATGTACTATTCAATTTAATTGTTACCAGTCTTCAAGTTATGTGGTTTCTGTTATTTGGTACAGTTCTTTGTCATTCAGTAAGCCAACCAAAAATATAGAAAAAAAATTATGTTCCTTGTTTCACTCTCTCAAAGCCAATTTTAACCATTGATTTTAAAAAACGATTGTATACAGGTTACAGCTTAAATATATCCGAACGTATTCTGCTTCATATATGTTATATATATGAAAGTTTAAAGCCTTTATGTAACAGTTTTTTTTAATCAGAAGAGATATTGATAGGAATAGCTATGTGGGCCCAATAAAAACATTAGGAACACATAATTTTTTACGAAACAGCTCAAATGTAATATATCTAAAATACATATGGTTTTATTTAGCCCTATTTATTCTCTGAATATTTATTAGCAATTTGCGATTTCTTGGTTTTTGCATGTCTCACGAATATTAGTTTTGAAGGCTGACGAAATTAGCGTTGATTCAAACGTAACCGATTCTGTTTGCATAAACATATGCTAGGTTAAATTTACTTCTTCCTCTCCAATAAGTATACACTGTACCCAGCCTGTTATGTGACCCTTAACGACCCGTCACTGAAGACTTAGTTTATACAGAAGATAGTTAAGATGTGGTCGGTTCCAGAATAAAGTGCTCGCATGATCATTCAGTCACTTAATTGCCGTACGTGATACACGCTTGGCAGATGATGTCTCAAATGAGATAAAACTGACTGGGCAGATTATTATCCCGCAGTAGGTCGCCATTTCTTTATGCGGTAGACCAATCTCTCTTGTTATTTTACTCATAACTGGAGGGAAGAGATGGGTTAATAACTTTCCAAAGGGTATTTGCGTGTAAGTGAATGCAAGGAATCCAACTGGAATTTGAACTTGGCTCCCCGATTTGTGGTTCCGAGCCGATATCCACTGTACCACAACGCACAAAAAGCGCGCTGAACTTGTAAACTCCTCCAAAAATCACTTGAAATTTTTTTTCGGGTTTGGAAAGAAAGCGTGTATAACATTTCTACACTACCCATTTTAATATGGTAATTTTTCTAAGTACGGCTTAGATGTGCAACCCAGTGAGGATCAAACTCACTGCTAAATTATAATGGTTCTAACGAGACAAGCTTGCTAAACATTACCCCACCTCTAGGTGCCAAAATAGTGATTTTCTAAGCACAGCTTATCTGTGGCATAAGGCCGAAAGTATGGGACACCCAGTGAGGATCGTACTACTCACTTGTAATAGTTCTAATGCAACAAGCTTGTTAACCATTACACCACCTAGAGGTGCCCTCTACTTATTTTAGTATGTTCTCTTTGTATTAAATAAAACCTTCATCTACGTGAATCTGACCGTTTTTAATTTTTATGTTTGGGTTTATATCTCTATAAATAATTTCTTTCGAGACATGATCGCCCAAGCGTGTATCACGTATGGCCCTTAACTGACTGACTTATATCTCTGTCTCGAAAGAGGCATGACTGATTGGGCAGAATATTATCCTGCAGTAGGTTGCCATTGCTTTCTGCGTTAGACTTGTTGCCAGCCAAGGCTATTGAACCCAATCTGTCCTGTTGTTTAACCCATAACTGGAGGGAAGAGAAGGATTAATACCTTTCCCAAAGTAATTTACGCGTAAGTGAATGCATTGAATTCAACTGGAATTCGAACTCAGCTTCCCGATTTCTCGTTTCGAGCCGATATCCAATGCACCACAACAGGAGTGACGAAAATATCTAAAATCATACTGAGTTATAACAAGAAGGAACATATTTTTGTTTCATACACAATAACAATGATGACATGAATTTTGAAACATGTTGGTTTATATTTTCTCTTTTGAGTGTGTAAAACAGATAAAAAGGAAAAAAGAAACAGATATTCTTCAAATATAGAAAAGATATTATCTCATGTTGTAAAAATACAACAATAACAAAAGCGACAGTAATATTAGTAGTTTTTGAAACTCTCGAAATAACAACAAATTAATTGATATAATTCAAAATAAAGCAAAAAATACACCAAATTCTTTCACTCACGACACGATGTCAAAAGCAAAGACGAGAAAAACATTTTTGTTGAGAGAATTAACACCGACAGAACATGAAAAATTATGTAATATTTTACTACTGAAAAAAAAAACAAGAGAAATTTGTTTTGAAGAAACAAATATTCTGGCTAAATTCGTTGGAAATGTACGAATCCGATGGCAAAAGATCATTTTGTGTCATATACTGGAATCATTAAAAAGGCGTATGAAAGATTCTGATTAAGCAAGCTGACTCCGGATATGTTAAGAGGGTTAATTTTTGTTCAAGTTTTAAAGGCGAATAAAGGCGAAAATTCTTAGGAAACTTGAACAAAATAGAAAACTTACACTGCAAAAAATATCAGACGACTGTCAGAGAATCTTAAATCTGAGACGTGATGCCAAAAAATTGATGAAAAAATGCGCATACATACAAGCAAAAGATAAATGTTGAAAAAAACATTCAGATGTGGAAGTTTAAATCTCGGATCGACTGACCTTTGAAAAATTTGAAATTCTACAAGTGTGAAAAAGTAGGACGTATAAAGATGCTAATGATTATAGCATAGGAATTCTACATAAATATAAAGCCGCCGCACATGCTTCGCTTTCGCTACTAACGGCAGAAAAAACTACAAAGATCTAAAAAGTTGCACTAGCAAAAGTGTAGATGTCCGATGCTACAGCTGGACCATCGCGTTTTTATCTAGAGTTATTAATGCCCACATGTAACACAGTTTTTGAGATTTCAAAAAGACCTTTGTATTTTGATAGTTTTGTGAAGATCTTTAAAGATACATCACCGTCTGCAGGGACTGCCATGCCAAAAAGATGGTACATTCTGTTTTGGTGATCTTTGACCATGATGTCTGGGCAAATAGCTTTGGTCACTGTGTCTTGAGTCTTAGGTTTGATCATGATGTCTGAGCAATTAGCTTTGACCATGATGTCTGTTTTAATCATTTCACCCCAAGCAAGGCATTCCACTGCCACTATTGCGCAGGGGGTTACATAGGGGAAGGTGAAGAGATAAAGTTGTTAGATATAGGAAATGTCAGAAGAAGGGTGATAGACGGATAAGGATCCCGAGGATGAGGGTTGGGTAGATGGGAAGACTATTTGAGAGAATGGATAAGAGTTAGTGTGTTAGGAGGTGTCTATTGACCTTATATTTAAACTCCTGGAGATTGTAGCTGTCGGGGAAGCAAGTATGTGGAAGGGAATTTCACAGGCGGGAAGTGCGAGAAAATCAGTTATTGGAGTAGAAATTGCGGTTACATTTTATCGATTTCACTGTAAGAGGGTGGGACGTAGTTGCTAATCTATTATCTCGTGTAAATTCGTACCTAGGGGGTACCAGTGATCTAAGTTCATTTATAGAAGAGGCACAGGGAAGCCACGTCACGCCGGTGAGAGAGTGACTGCAGCCGGTCTGCCAAGTCGGCATCGATTAGCTTTGATCACGATATCTGGGTGATTAACTTTGATCACGATGTCTCTGGAATTATCTTTGAGTACGATGTCTGGGTGATTAGCTTTCACGACGATGTCTGGGCGATTAGTTTTGATCACGGTCTCTTGAGGCTTAGCTTTGATCATGATCCTAGGCGATTAGCTTTGATCAAGATGTCTGGTTAATTAGCTATGATTACGCTGTCTGGGAGATTATTATTATTATTATAATTATTATTTTTATAAATATAAGCATTGTCATTTTTTATATTTTGATACATAAACTTTTATATAGTAGAACAATGTGAAATAAATGTATGAACTAGTGAGAAAGTTTCTGTCTAACGTGTTTTGTCCTTTAGAAAGACATCGCTGGACTGAAATAATGTCTTTTATTATATTACTATAAACCCATCAATAAAAAATTGCTTTAGTTCAATGAAGTTCTTCTAGAAAATGAAAAGCGTTATATATAATTTCTTCTACTTTATCATTCATTTGTCTAAGTAAAACTCATTCAATAAAAGCCGAGGTAAAAGATGGATTTTATTAAGTTATTGGCGTTGTTTGTACGTTTGATAAAAGACCAGTCAGAAATGGAGAGACTATTTAGAATTACACGTACACAAAGAAGGGTGTCTCAAGATTGTGGAATTGTTAAAAGGTACAACTAGTGTCCACTTCAATGGCATCTTTAGGAAGAATATGAAAGCATTAACCAAATGATTAACCTGAAACCTAAGACATGTTCTTAAATAGCCTCGTCAGATCGAGACTTTCTGATGTATGTCATGGCGTCAAGATCAAGATGTTGATGTGCCATGCTAATTCGAATAAAAGGTTAGAAAAGATTCCTCCATCAATAATAGAATCCAGTGACAACATTTAGTGAACATGAGAAACCTAATTTCCTGAAAAATATATTTAAGAGAAAGATTTTATAAATTTCAGATAATTGTTTCGGTTCTCACTCAGTGAATGCTGAATGTTTCCTTGTATAGAAAGATCTAATCTAAAATTACCATAAAATGTAATGTCACTCGGAAGGCATGCTTGCTTGGCATTCATAAAAAAAGTACAAGATATTTAAGGCGGTGAGATGTAGCATGATATTTAATATTAGCAAAACCAAAATAATATAATCCAACAAATTGTGCATTAATAATATAAATAATACTAATAATAATCTACGAAGAGACTGATAATATTTTCCTGTCCAACCAAAAAGAACCTGAAAAAGAATGATGTACTAAGAATATTTCAGAAACCTATTGTATATTTTTATGTTACGATTTCAGATGTGACATTTATTGGCAACATTTTTGTTCGGGCAATAAAAGTAAAAAACTATAACTTGAAAAATAAATCGTTTTTCATCTCAATTTGAAAATGAATATGAGTTCACTTTCTTCAAACAATATAATCTCAAGAATAATCCTATTTTTTAAAATGTTTATTTGTTTTCTACAAAAAATTCTATCACCATCGAAAGAGCAAAAAGTGAAATAAATTAATATATATATATATATATATATATATATATATATATAGTCATCCACAGACAGATCTGTTTCGGTGTATCACAGTTAGACAGCCAATTGCCTTTTACCCATGATTGAAACCCGACCGAATTGGCGTCAGTCAGCGATTCTACCTCTGAGCTACGGGCTCCCGGTAGAAGGAGGCAGACTTTTTAGCGTGTATATTATCATTATACACGCCCAATAGCTGAGAGTGTTCTAATTCATTGATGAATGAACGATGCGTATATGCCAGAGTAGCTACTGTTTTTCAAAGTCTACCACTTTTCCAGAGTGCTCAATCAGTGCGTGAGAGCGTAAATAGTCATCCGCAGACAGATCTGTTTCGCTGTATCACAGCTCATCAATACGGTTAGATGGCCGATTGCCTTTTACCCAGGATTAAAACCCGACCGAATTGGCGACAGTCGGCGACTCTACCTCTAGCTAAGGGTCTCGGTAGAAGGAGGCAGACTTTTTAGTGTGTATATTATCATTATATTATACACGCCCAATAGCTAAGAGTGTTCTAATTCATTCTAATTCATCATTCTATTGAACGATGCGTACACACACACACATATATATATATATATATATATATATATATATATATATATATATAAACACAAAGGAACACTGATCAAAATAAATAAATCGTGAATTATGTCCGTCCTTCCATGTCTCTGAAACTCGTTTTACTAAGGCTACACTTGTTCTGCGTAAAATCCAGAATTCGGATTTGTGTTTAGATGAGCGAGGATAATAGTTAAAAAACAAAATTTTAAAATAACTGAAAAACATTTGTGATTTAAAAAGATTTTAAATCATATTTAGTTTAATTTGTGAATTAAAAAAAAATTAAATTCCGTTTAAATCATCTCCAATCTTTGTAAATTGAGGAAATCAATTATATTTCTTCAAAATGCCAAAGAATTAGAGTTAAATTGAGAGGCTTCGTGGATCGAAAATTTGAAGTTTGTCAGTGTTTGGGATTTGAGAACTCAACTCAATTTTTAACTGAATTGAACTTATAGCCTGAATCAGAGTTAAGTGAGGTTTTAAAGTTCCATGGAGTGAGTTTAGTAAATCTAAGTTATTTAATCAAAAGCATCCTTGCTGTTTTCAAAGATGGATCATTTTGTTTTCGGCTGGAGGCCCCAAACCCTACGCAGGTGTTAGCTTAAAAGTCCGCACGTATGCAGTTTTCAAGCTCTTTCGAATAAAATCAAGTAACTTATGAAATAATTTTACCTTTAATTTTCAAAGGGATTAAATATATACGCTATGTTTCTTTACCAAGACATTCATCAAAAAATTATTCATATTTATGGTGATTTTCTCAAGGTAGCTCAGACGTGGCACAAGTGTGGGGCACCCAGTAAGGATCGAACTTAGTATTCAGTCGTAGCTGACCTATTGAGACATGTCTGCAAACAATAACACCACTTATAAGTACCCAATTGTTCAGATACATATATTGTTTTTACTTGCTTCTTTAATACATCTAACACCTGAAAAAAAAAACACTGATTGAAATACAAATATTAAATAAACAGCAAAAAATTCAATTTTCGTTTCAAGTCTGTTTTTGCTTTGCGCAAAAAATATTTGAGAAATTAAATTTTGGTTTTCTCAGATTTTCAAAATATACAAACAAAATATTCTAAACAGTTCTTTGCGCCCTTTAATATAGACCTAACCCGGAATGTAAAAGCCAACAGTATTAATGTTTTCAGGGAAGAAAATAACTATTCTAATATAAGGCCAAATTGGTTAAAATTTTTAAAAAATACTAATAAAAGTAACCAATACACAATAGCTTAGTTTTAAAGATTACAAAAGATCAAATTGGAAATGAAAAACCAAAGGCTTTATTTTAATTTGATTTTTGAAGGTGCATATATACATTACTTATTCAATTGTTGGCTGTAAGTGAGTTAAGTCAATTTACTAGCGTCGGTACCAGGTGATTTTGTTTCACAATTTTCAGTAAATGTGTGGGCAGACGCAAAGGCGACTATACACATGGAGAGGCAAGAATTAACACTTAAAGTGTGCAAAAGTTAGCTTCTACAAGCAGACCATATTCTCCATATACATATTTGAATGAGAATATATGAACAACAAACACATATACAAACACGCTCTCACACTCACGCGTAGACGCGCATACACACATGTGCACACACACACACACACATATATTGTTTAAAAGTTGCTATTTTTATAGGGGAAGATTAAACAACGCCACAGATAGAATATTTATAGAGAGTGACAGGGTTTACATAAAAATCTACACTGCATGGCAACTATCATTTCAACGCTTACTTTGATTACATATCAGCACAAAGGAGAGGAGACGTCAAAATTTTATACTTTTTGATTATGTTTTTTATAATTGGTCTTCCCAGTCATATCCTCTATCATATCTTTTCAACTTATTTTTGACTCTTTCCTGCTACATGGGCTAAACAATCAGGCTTCAAATAAACAGCCTTTTACCTAATATTTGATCTTTTTTTTACTTAAAACTCCATTTTTGTCATCTAATCCATTATTAGGCTATTCCCTTTTCCAAAACAACTTCGTAGCTTTAAAATCATATTTCTATTGATTTCTCTGTTTGTTACTGCTTTTGTTATCCTAAATAAAACAAAGTCCATATTTTGCACTTAGAGGTTACAGCTAGTATGTTAGGCCAGAGATTTGTAGATGTGACAGTATATCCGTGAATTAATGATAAAATGATTTATTTTACAGATCAAATCTTATTTTTCAGCAAAAACTCCTTTATTTTCGATGCACTTAACCAAACTTCTCTTCACAGATTAAGGAGATCAAACATTATGTGTGGACAATTTCAAATCAAAGTCCCATTAAGAAGTACTTCTGTTTTGATTAACCGTTATTCGTCTATAAACAGCGGCTTTTAGCTTTGATTTCGAACACGAAGTTAACTCTTCTTGAATAGCGTAATTTTACTGACTTTTATTAAGATCTATCTATCTATCTATCTATCTATCTATCTATCTATCTGTTTTCTATGATTGTGTGTGTGTGTGTGTGTGTGTGTGTGTGTGTGTGTGTGCGGTTGTAATGAAATACATGTATCTGCAGATAAGCATCAAAGAAAAAAAAGGGACGTTTTTGTAATATTGCTAGGGCTAACAAAATCACGTTTTCAGTTCCCTTTGTAACTTTATTAGGTTCAACGAAACTCAACGTTAGTTTTATAAATTCTACTTTAGTAAAAGTCACTTTGTAAAGTCACATATTCAAGAATAATTACGCTTTTGAAAAATAGTGAGTTATACACCTTTTCTTTCCAGACACTTCACTCTCTAATCACTCTATACCCACATATATATATATATATATATATATATATATATATATATATATATATATATATATATATTGAAATAGTGATTAGATACCACAGAACAGGAATATGAATTTAAATAAACATAATTTTATGTTCATTTTTTCATTTAATTCAGCTTGTACTATGCAAGCAGAAGGGGAAGTTTTTAAGATCCTAGCATTTATTCGGAGATATGTGAACTTTATTTTTCCTTTTTATGCTCCATTTGATGATCTTTTCTTTATTTAATTATTTTAATCGTAAAATTAATTATCAATTTTTTCTTAATTTTACGTATTATCAGTATTCGTAATTTTAAGCGTGTTTCAGTACTATCTAATCTAATCTAAACTTATCCATAAATGGAACTTTGTCTGTGTGTCTGTGCATGTGTGTGTGTGTGTGTGTGTGTGTTTGTGTGTGTGTCTCTGTGTGTGTGTCCGTTACCTATAGACTTCAAAACGATTAAACCGATTTTCTTGAAAGTTTACACAGTTGTACTATAAGCGTCTGCAAGTGTTTTTAGCTACGTTTTGTGTCGAGGTACCCCGATAAATATCGAAAATTGATAATCGAAAACATCGGGTTATAGAAGGAGTGGTCCGATTTTAATCAAATTTGATACACTCATATACAAAAACATAAGAAACGATATCCAGAAGTTTCAAGGTTGCAGTTCTTACAATAGTGCAGAAAATCGATAATATATATATATATATATATATATATATAAGGCAAGATGTTTGTGTGTGTGTGTCTGCTTATCTGCCTGTATCTCTGTATTTTTTTTTCAGAAATCTTATTTTAGTTTTTGCTTCGGTTTTGGCTGTAAGTAGGTATAATTGTAGTTCTTAGTCTCATTTACTCAGAGGACTTATTTAACCTTCAAAATTCAGTCTAGGACGAAAAAGTTCATTTGATATCGATACCAGGAAATCAAAATTTGACTTGCATCCATTCATTTTCTTTCAGTCTACGGTTTCGCTTTAACTGGAAACAACTATTGCTTTTTAGTCTTTCGTGCCAACGTCCAAAGAGTCAGAGCTCCAGGACCATGGATTAGTTTTAAAGCTTTCATTACACCCGAGCAACGCCGGGCTACACTGCTAGTCTCTCATAATTCTTTCCTAATCAATCGGACATAATTAAAGTTGGAAGCGATAAGGCAGCCTCAGTCCAGATATTAAAAAATTTGAACATGAAATTATGTCTATTTAAATCCGAAAGTATATATATATATATATATAGATTTAAATAAACATAATTTCATGTTCATTTTTCATTTCATTTCATATATATATATATATATATATATACTTTTGGATTTAAATAAACATAATTTCATGTTCAATTATATATATATATATATATATATATATATATATATATATATATATATATTCTACGTATCATGTGATCCTAGCAGCACAATACCACTAATTAGTTGAGAACGAAGTTGATTGTGTTTACTCCCTGGCGATCAGTGTTCGAACACAATTGTCGACAGTGACACATTATTTCTATATGACAGAAATCAAAGCATCAGATGATTTAAGCAAAAACTGTTGATTGAAATACTGGCATTTTTTCATTTGAATGGATTTACCAAGTTTCTTTGCCAGTTTGTCAAACTTTAAACTAGAATTGTTCATTTAAACAATTTCAAATTCAAATCTTTCCAAAAAGCCCACATGCAAAACAAAACAAAAATAACAAATGCAAATCGCAAATAGAGAAAAGAAAACATAACGTAATATTGTTCTCTTCCGTGTTATCACAGCTTTTTGTCTTTCAACCCCCCCCCCCCCCCAATGTCATTTCATACACTGTGTCAACGAAAGACGGTTACTTTTACTTTTACTTATTTATTTTATTATAGAAAAAAAAAGAGCGACGCGATTACATTGAATCTGTCAGGCAGCGAGAGGAAGAACTTAGCGAGAACTCATTCACTTATCCCATTACCATATCAGGTCTTATCTTCTCTATGGAATCTGGGTGTGGGAAGTGTGTCAACACTTCAAATTTATTCCTGCCTTTTGACGACTTCACACCAATTTTGTCAATGTCAGAATTCCAGACTCACGAAATATTCTGACCAATCGACAGCCATCTTGGCCTAGCCTCTGCATTCTATCAAATATTCTAGCAAATTATTAATTGCTAATATTTTTGTCAATGTAATGTTGAACGAGAATTTGGGAATCTTTTTTTGAAACCAGTATTTCATTTATATCTGAAAAAGTGGCGTACTACTTCATATTTCGCTACTTTGACCATGTACCATATCAAAATTAGTAATTCCCATTAATTTTACAGACTACGATAAAGCTGAAACTTAGTTTTTTATTCTTCATTTAACAATTTGCTTATTTAAAAATAAGTTTTCACAGTTATCATTTAAATATAAATTTCTGAACTCTTCTAATTGTAATATGAATTTTCCTATATCGTAGTAAATGATAGAAATTTTCCCCGCATATGAGAAATAGACTTGCGGCTACAGAGACATGGTTTTATAGAAGGATGCTGAAATTACTATTAAATTTTCTTAAACTACCGTAATTTATTTTGTTTCATAAAAGTTAATAATTTGTCACACTCTGTATACATACATACAACTGTGATACGTCTCTGACAACAAATTATAATGCAAGACTTAGAAGATATTCGATAGAAGATTATCCGTGTATTTTCAAATAGAATTGTACATATACAAAAATTATAAAGAAAGAAATATGCATTCAATAAGACAGCCTTCAAATTGGAATAGTATGATTAGTTGGTTTAGCTGATGATGTCCATCTCGTCCGTGAACATCGTATCATTGTGTATCCCATCTGACGACACAGAATATATCATAATTTTGAAGATTCCAATCAAAAGATATATAACGTCAATTTTTGAAGCGTAATCATCGTAAAAGCCATCAAAACTGGGGTCACATGAGGAAAGAAAAACTTACAAATACACGTACGTTCACCGCCTCATATTCAGTAAATAGCTGCAGGCGCCGACGAAAGCTCTGTAGTTCCACAGGTGAAGTGGAATAATATGTGTTTTGCTAAAACATCACAGAATCATAACAGAATACACAAGTATTAACGCGGAGTCGCTCTAATTTATAGTATGATGCGCGTTATGGTGTAATAGATATAATATCGGAATGAGAAATCGAGGAGCAGAGTTCGAATTCCAGTTGAAGTTGTCGAATTCACTTACGCGAAATTAAACTTCTCCCTCCAGATTTGGGTTGAATAGCAGAACAGATTGGTTTCTACAGCCTTGTTTGACAACCAGTCTACCGCAAAAAGAAATGAGAACCTATTGTGGGACAATCTTCTGTCTAATCAATCATGGATCGAAAGTGACATGATTACCAAACGTGTATCACGCATGCCCCTTAAAAGACAGAATATAAGTCGCATGCCGTATAAAATATATGTATGGACATTTTTATAGCCAAAAAATTTTAAAAAATGAAAGCAAACAAATCCCAGACTAAATTAATAGGACATTTATCTACAAAATCAAAATGCAAAAACCCAACATAACCATCACCCCCCCCACACACAGAGGGTAGGATGGATGATTTGTCGTCTAAATTACGCAAGAAGAGAAAGAACACTAACATCTCATTTTAACGGACATATTTACAAAACATTACACAAATGTATCTGGAAATCCTCATTGACTGCATCCACGGCCTTCAGGCCAGTTCAGAATTTTCTGCATTGTTAATTTGGTGAATGCTGCTATAATTCTTACCACCAGTTCATCTTTGGTGTCACAAGGCGTTTTGTTGGTCTCTTGTTTAACTGCGCCGCACAAATAATAGTCTTGGAAATGTCAGAGGTCATGTGGCCGCATAAATTGTTTTGACTGCCATGACTGGGTTTACCTGTTTGCGTGTGTATTATCCTGTTGACAGACATAGGATCTTTGTGCAATCAGCCTCTTGACCCAAAGCAGCACTGCTTTCTCAAGGCACTTGAAGAAGGCTTCTGTGTTGAGACTGAGACTCTTTGGCATTATGAATAGAGTCCTAACGTTACCGTTACTAGTGATCACTCCAAACATTAGACTCATTCATCTATTTCCCAATCAAATTATTGTTCTCAAATTGACATCCAGACACTCTGAAATGCTCGTATTCGGGATTCTGGCGTGAATGTTAACCCGTTTCCAAATTTCTGCCAGGAATGAATTGAGTCAGGACGCTTTTTTGTCAAGGACGCTATCCAACTGACCCAACTATATTGTGCAGTCGACAAAATAAAAAAGAAACAACGTGCATAGACGAAATTAAAAATGGCGACAATGTACTCATCGCGTATCTATCTATCTATCTATCTATCTATGTGTATGTGTGTGTGTGTTCATTTTGTGTGTGTGATGGTTTTGCTGTTTTCTGTCGCATATATTGATGTATCGGGCAGCTGATCTCTAACTTCTGTCGAATTCATTACATTAATTTACTTGCTAATACCTTTGGTAAAGGCATGAATTCATCTCTTCCTTTTCTTGTTATGCGTAAATAGCAGGCAAAACTGGGTTCTATTTCTATAGTCTTGGGTGGTAATAAATCGAAGGATAACTCTGAATTCGGAGGTTCGTTTGAGAACCTTGAGACATACAGCGAACCAGTTCTTTGTATTCAGCACTTCCCGCAAGTGTGGTTGGTTTCTTACAAGCCTTCACCGCTATATACAAATGATATCTGCGGATAGTCTTGCATTTGATTCAGAGAACAAAGATGTTCGACTTTTATGCGTCGATAACGACGAAAGAGTCCAGTATAGATGATTAAAAAAAGCAGCGAATTATGTTGATTCATCTTTTATTTTCTTCTTAATATTTCTAATATTTTTGGGTTTCCTATCCGTATTTCTATATATATCTTCTCATATATTACTTCAGACACGATCTATGTTAAAATACATTTTGTTATTTGCTATATTTTCTGGTTTAGAAAAGTGAGGAAAACGAAAATGAGAGACCCGAACAAAAATTCATCATCAATGAAAATGTAATATAGTATGAATATCGTTGTATTAATTCTGAAAACCAACATAGATAGATAGATAGATAGATAGATAGATAGATAGATAGATAGATAGATAGATAGATATTTGCATGCTCATAAAGATCTTCAAAAAAGAATTATTTTGTTTTTGTCTGAATCGGTCGTTGACACATTGTTCATATTTCGTAGTCCTCTGGCGACTTGTAAAGGTGTCTAAACTAATTTACTATAAGCAGCTGTTTGGTAAAGGTCCGAAACAAATCTTGGATTTTGTCTCAAGAAATCCATAGTGGGTAATAAAAACCTTGGAAGTGTCTATTTCTTCACTTACAGTTGGCATGAAATCATCGTTTGATTTACAACGCTTTAGTTACGTTCCTATACACGGCGAATTCTCAGTTTCTTTTATTAGAACGAGGTAAAAATTCACACATAACGTAACTCGGCAGATATTTCTCGATATCTGTTTTTTTCCGCCTGAAATTCTGAATAAAACAATTATTTCCTTAATCTTTTATTTCAGTGTTATCTTGTATTTATTTTTCGTAATAATATTTCTTAAGATTATAGAAGATAAATTAATTCAGTATATTTATATATTTATGAGATTAGGTATTACTAGCAGTATATCCCAGCGTTGCTCGGGTCTAATAAAGGCTTTAAAACTAATCCATGGTCCTGGAGCTCAGACTCTTTGGACGTTGGCACGAAAGACTAAAAAGCAACAGTTGTTTCCAGTTAAAGCGAAACCGTAGACTGAAAGAAAATGAATGGATGTAAGTCAAATTTTGATTTCCTGGTATCGATATCAAAAAGTTTTGTTCGACGTAAATTGAATTCTGATGGCTAAATAAGTCCTCTGAGTAAATGGTATCATGGCTAAGACTAAGAACTACAATTATATCTACTTAGAGCCAAATCCGAAGGAAAAACTAAAATAAAAGGGCTGAAAAAAATACAGACATACAGGCAGATAAATAGGCACACACACAAACATCTTGCCTTATATATATACATATATATATATATATATTATCGATTTTCTGCACTATTGTAAGAACTGCAAGCTTGAAACCTTTGAATATCGTTTCTTATGTCTTTGTCTATGAGTGTTGATTAAAATCGGACCACTCCTTCTATAACCCGATTTTTTCGATTATCAATTTTCGATAATTATCGCGGGTACCTCGACAGGAAACCTAGCTAAGAACACTCGCAGACGCTTATAGTACAACTGTGTAAATTTTCAAGAAAATCAGCCGTTTCGGAGTCTATAGGTAACGGACACACACACACACACACACAGAAACACACACAGACAAAGTTCCATTTAGAAATAAGTTTAGATTTACATTTTTTACAATGCACAGACAGTTGGCATCCGGAAGTGGCATCACACTTGGAATTAGAATTATGTACCCCAGTGATCTAAATAAAAGCTTCTGTTTAAAATTCTTAGTATCTGAAGAAGGCCGGAGCATACAACGGCCAAAAGGTTGTAAACATGGCAATAAAGAGTTAGACAACACTCCGAACAGTGTAAATAATTTAAATTAGTTCCTCTAAAATTATTAAAATTCAAAGATGTCGTACATTTATAATTAAAGTTAGCCTTTCTTGTATTTTGTGGCTTGCATCACAATTTCGGTTGGAAGCGCATTTTTATTTTATTTTCCTATTTAGCGCTAGGTTAATATTCGACAAACCACTGGGGTAAAAACAAGACAGAGAAATAGCATCCCACCAACAGTTAGCGAAAAATCGAACAAAAACAGGACAAACAATGCGTGGATAATTAATCTACAATTTTGATTTGCAAATATAACAAATTATTTAAAAATTAGGAAAATAAAAACGAAGAAAAGAAAGCAAATACCCCCTCGGTTGTATTTAGCAATATATATATATATATATATCGGGATGTTCGGAAGGGTCATACTAATTTTTTAAAGGAAGCTAAAACAAAACATATTCTAGTAAATGGTTATTCAACTAAATATGAGCCATTTTGTCGCACAACCTTTCTTCATTTTGCCTTTAATTTAAAGATTCCGTCTTTACAACATTTTCGGCAAAGAACACATTAAGATGTTTTATTTTTATGTCAAAGAATTAAAATGTGAACATCTGAGAATATTTTGCAAGGATCTGAATAAATGAAAACGCGAAGACCAAATGTTTGTTGAATATAGCGGGTAGCGTAACACAACTCAGTCAATGTTTTTGGGGTCGCCAAAAATGTGATATCTAGCATTACCCTGATGAGAAACACTTTTTCTTTTTGTGAATTTTGGGGATTTTTCTTGAATTGCCGCCTTTAATTTATAAAATTCCGAGCAGTACTTTTCAGAATCAATTGACTTATTACTTGGCAGAAGCTTATAGTACAGGATTAATTTTCGAATCTAACCAGAAGCACAGAATGATTTTTTTATGACGAAGGCTTGCTTTTGAGGTGGCTAAAGATGGCTCATGTAACTTACACCAGACCTTTTTTGCTGAACCTTTTTCTAAACAATCAATTTTTAATCACCCGTCACAATTTGTTTAAAAAGGGTGCATTTTCATTGCGTTTATACAGCAAATCAAAGACAGAAATGCAGTCCAAAAATGTTTTCAATCAGATAATGTGTAACACAAACATCGGAGTGATTAAGAACGCCAGCTTCACTAAGTGTTCGTGGACTGCAGATTTTGATAAATTTAGTGTTTCTGACAATTCCCGCTTTATGTAATGGTGGTTATTCTCAATCAATGTCTTGATTTGGTCGTCAGGTGTAGTAGGGGGTAGGTCCCATATTTTGTTTTATCAACAAAGCCATTGAGTAATTAGAGAAACACTTTTGTGCAGTTTTGTCAGGTAAAGCACCTTCACCGTAGACAGCACATATCTTTTTTGTTGCTTGTGAGGTGATTTTTGATTTACGGTAATAAAAAAAAACATCAAGAGATTAAAATGCAACTCATAATATTCTATTTTCATAGGGATGCAAAATTCACACGAATTGGGTAAGTTGGAACTTTGAACGAATAAAAATCTTCATTAAATTTCCGGACAATCAGTTCCAAACCCTTCCACATTAGCTGCTGAAGGAGACTGAATAACTCTCAAGTCTACAAGGAGCCCTTCTAAGACAATATCTCATATAAGTATTTATAAGTTCGTTTGGGTGTGCATGCGCGTGTATGATCGCGTGGTATAATATATATATTCCATTTTTAAACGAATTATTTCGCTACCCAGGTTTCTACCATGAGTGGTGTTTTCAGGCGATTTTTAACAACTGATTTTATGGTTTACCGTTTTTCTTTTTAAGAACGCTCTTGTAACGGTGTTTTATTGGAACGTTCACGTAGCAAGGAATTTATGAATGCGCACTGAGCATCAGGAAGAGACAGCTGAAGTTCCTGTGACATGCAGTGAGGAACGAGGGCTTGGAGAACCTGATACTAGCAGGCCAGAAAAAGAGACAGAAAGGAAAGCAGCGGATAACATATTTGAAGGACCTAATCAGGTGGATGATGGAACACGGGTTGCGTGGTGTAACAGGAGAAGGCGTTCTAAGAGCCATTCGGGATAGAGAGACGTGGAAAGCCATGATCGCCTACGTCATTAAGGGACAAGGCTTATAGAAGAAAGACTTTTAAGTTAAAACGGATTATGACGTTTTCATGGTAGAAAACTGGGTAGCGAAATAACTCGCTTAAAAATGAAAAATTTTCAAAAGTTCTACAATAAAATTGTATCGAAAACTTTTTTTATTACAAATGAGTACTGGTCTAACCCTATTAAGACCAAAAACTAAGTATTAAACAATCAATATCACTCTGGAAGAATCGTAGACTTTAAAAAACAGTAGCTACTCTGGCATCTACGCATTGTTCATTCAGCAATGAATTAGAACACTCTCAGCTATTGGGCGTGTATAATGATAATATACACGCTAAAAAGTCTGCATCATTCTACCCGTAGCTCAGAGGTAGAATCGCCGACTGACGCCAATTCGGTCGGGTTTCAATCCTGGGTAAAAGGCAATTGGCTGTCTTACTGTGATACACCGAAACAGATCTGTCTGTGGATGACTATATATATATATATATATATATATATATATATATATATATATATATATATATATACTCAGAGGTAGAATTGTCGACAGATGCCAATTCAGCCGGGTTTCAATCCTGGGTGAAAAGTAATCGGAGTCTAACCGTACTGATGAGCTGCGAAACAGATCTGTCTGCGAATGATTATACTCCACCCACGTATATTGAACAGGTGAAGAGGCTCATCCCTTGTTTCCTGTTTAGGATGCGGTTTCCGGCTTTCTCTTTTCCAATCTTCTCACTTTTTTTTTCAATTGGAGTAGATAGACTAAACTATCGCCCGGTTCACACTCCACCCACGTCTATTGAACAGGTGAAGAGGCTCATCCCTTGTTTCCTGTTTAGGATGCGGTTTCCGGTTTTCTCTTTTCCAATCTTCTCACTCCTATGTAGCCCCCTGCACATCAGTGGCGTTACCGCCTTGCTCGGGGTGATATGATTATATACATATAAGAAGGTGGACCGTGATGAGAAATGACAAACTATTAAAACGAATTTTTTAATAATATCGCTTAAAAACAAAAAATAAGATTTCAAAAGAATCAAAAGACCCGCTTAGAAAAAGCTATCTGCGGAATAAGAGTTACAGCATTCCTTTATAATCAACAAGTGTTCACCAATGGCAAATTCGGGCATCTGTGAACACACAGAAATAGGGCGGTGCTCACGAATAGATCGCGGTACATGCTGTGACATGCGAACCTTCAATCTTTGGATCGTCCGGCCTGTATAGTCGGTATCACACCAACATTTAAATTTATGAACAATATTAAATAACCTCCTTCACGAATATTAAATACACAACTTGCGTAAGGGATTGAAGAGTTACAAAGTTCAAGGTATGGATGCCAGCAGGGTCAATGACTGAGTTTTTAAACCACTTGACATTGTGGGCATTAAAATCACAGAACACAAATATGCTAAGGAATCAGTGGGTAGGAAGTAGCCTTATCTATATTGTCGGAGATACTGTCTAGCAGGGAGCAGTCGGGAGAAGAAGGGGAACGGTACAGAAAGAAAAGATAGCTAACCGATTTTAGAAGTGAAAGACGGAGACTCATGTTTGTGTGGTCAGGTGATTCAAGGGAAATCACCCCATCGAGAGAAATGTGTTCATTGACGTAAACTCCCTGTAGAGTCCTTCCTTAAGAGGAGAGGGTAGCGAGAATACGGGAAGTCAGAGGAGGGGATTTGGGATTGAGGTGTTGCCAGAAAGCTCACAAATGAAGGGAGAAAATATGTTTTTGACGTAACGTTTATGTGGAGAACAAGCAACGGTGTCGATTATGTTAATAGAAATGAGAGACAACCTGTAAAAACTTTGGATAACGTTATTAGAATAATCCAGAAGTTATGATATTGAGCAAGCCGCCAACATACGGGTAGAAGAGGAATATCAGCGAGAGCAATAAAAAAAAGGTTGTACGACAAGGATGTTAGATTTATTTAAGCTCCATAGCGAGGCAAACAGAATATAACTAGAAGTCCTAAAGGGATTATTATTAGTGGGCACAAACTTAATATAAAATAGGCAAGTGATAGAAGATAATGGCAGACACAAGAAGAAAACTGCTGGAAAGAAGATGCTCCATCAGTTTTAAGGAGACAGTATATATGTTTGTCAGTATGAAGCTCAAGATGCGAGTTACAAATTGGAGATTTTGAAATCAAGCAAATACAGAAATTTAATTATCTGAGACATGTTTTAACAGACGACTACAAATATGTAGCCGAAATCCGAAAATGAATTGGAATATCGAA
This sequence comes from Ascarosepion bandense, assembly GCA_037127315.1. Lineage (NCBI taxonomy): Eukaryota > Metazoa > Mollusca > Cephalopoda > Sepiida > Sepiidae > Ascarosepion > Ascarosepion bandense. The sequence goes on from JBBBDQ010000365.1 coordinate 4,910,702, forward strand.
GATATCTTCCAAAGACCAAACATAAAAAGAAAAGAATTGTTAGAAACAAAGAAAATCTGTATAATCTCAGTCCTCTTAATAGGCAGTTAATAATTGATAATTTTCTCAAAGCGGAAGAAGCGACATGCGGCAAAAACAGATGTATATCTACAGAAGAACATAGCATGGATAGAATATGGCCACAAAATAGACAGAATCAGAAAGAGACAACTGAAATGGTTAAGATACATCAAGAAAGTCGGCTTCAAGAATTAGAAACACACAGGGCATATCATAGTCAATAAGACGAAAGAAAATACGGAATAGCCAAGCTGACCAGCTTGTGTAAAAGAATTACAACTCAGGGATTGGGTTAGACAATAAAAACAAACAGTTAAAAGAATTTGTTACTTGCAAGATATAAGAAAGACAAGAGAGCCACTAGGAAACAGACAGGCTTGCGTAAATGGATGACAGAACATTGTTTTTGAGGGATAGTAAGGGGAAACTACTTCGAGCTTCACAGAACAGGAAGTAGTGGAGAGTTATCATCACCCACGCCTGGAAGTTTTACGGCACATAAAAAAGAAAAATAGAAAGAGGAAGTTAGATAATAAAATCTAAGGTGTGAGGAAATAGAAATAAGATGAACGACAACAAGAAATGGAAGAAAAAGAAGAAAGAATGAAAATGAAAGACAAGATAAACTTGAAGAAGGAAAGTGAAAATTAAAAAAGAACAGGGAATGAAGAGACAAAGTAAAAAAACAAACAAAGCAAATAAAAGAACAGGAGATGCAAATAAGATAAATCATCGAAGATGAATGAAAAACTTGAAGCAACGGAAATGTGATTCTACAGAAGGATACTGCGGATGTCATGGACCGAGCATGTTAACAATGATGAGATAGTGGAAAGAATGTCAATAAAAAGAAAATTAATAGTGAGCATCATGAAGAGACAACTGAAGTTCCTGGAACATACAATGAGGAAGGAAGGCTAGGAGAACCTGATAATGACAGGCCAGATAGAAGTAAAAAGAGACAGAGGAAGCCAGCGGATAACCTATTTGAAGGGCCTGAGCAGATGAATGATGGAACGGGGGTTGGGTGGCGTAACAGGAGAAAACGTACTAAGTGTCAGCAGGGACAGGGAGACGTGGAAAGCCATGATCGCCTACATCCTAAAAGGATAGGACAAATAGAAAAAGAAGAAGAAGAAGAAGAAGAAGAAGAGAATGGAGAAGAAGAAGAAGAAGAAGAAGAAGAGAGAAGAAGAAGAAGAAGAGGAGAAGAAGAAGAAGAAGAAGAAGAAGAAGAGAAGGAAGAAGAAGAAGAAGAAGAAGAAGAAGAAGAAGAAGAAGAAGAAGAAGAAGAAGAAGAAGAGAGGAGAAGAAGAAGAAGAAGAAGAAGAGAGGAGAAGAAGAAGAAAAGAAAAGGAGGAAGAAGAAGAAGAAGAAGAAGAAGAAGAAGAGTGGAGAAGAAGAGATCTTCTTCTGTAAAAGGAGTAAAGAAAAAAACAAAAAGGATAATAAAGAAAAATATGGCGAGGCAGAGAAACGGAAACAGAATGACAGAGAAAGACGTTTTTTTTTACTTATTTTTATAATCATATCACCCCAAGCAAGGCATTTTACTGCCAATGTTTAGCAGGGGGTTATATAGGAGACAAGTTATGTGAAAGAGTGACAGGTTATAGGGGGTGTCAGGAAGTGGGTAAGAGAAGGATGAAAATACTGATGAGAGTGGAATGGACAGAGAAAGAAGCATGAGCGAGAGAGGATGGAGGTTAGTGAGATAGGAGATGAATAGAGATGAGTAGCAAGTAAATGGAAAGAAATTCTACAGGTGTGAAGTGCGAGCAAAGAAGCTGATGAAGTAGAATTTGCGTTTACATTTTATTGGTTTCACATTGTATTGACTATACAGTATAACTAGTTTCCATGCTTAACTTCCGAACAATCTACTCCTGAAACGTGAAGATACTATATTTGTTTTAAATCATTTTAACTTAATCATGTAATTAAAGCCATTAAGACCTATAAGGTTGCTGAGTGTTAGAGAATATGAGAAAAATCCTGCAATTAAGAAGAAAGGAAAATTAAAGAATAGGTAGCCAAAATCCAGACGATAACGATTGCTATTGCTTTTACATTTTTGAAGATCAAATCTGATTGGGAAGAAATAAACCGGAAGAGAGTTTAACAAGTGAGAATGGCGATAGAAGAAACTGTTAGCATAGAACTTACGGTTACATACAGCCATTTCCACTGTAAATTGACGAGATCTTGCCACCAATCTAATACTGCACATAAATTCATAAAGTTTTATAGAGGAAATACATTAGAAGAATGACCATGGAAGTATTTATAGAAAAGGCAGAGCGAATATAAATTAATGACATTTTAAAAGCTGATGAGAAAAAAAAGATAAAAGTTTTAAATAAATAAGAAACTAAGACAGTTCCTGAATGAGTCGGTCAGTTAAGTGCCAGACGTGATACAGGCTTTGGGCGATCAAGTCTTGAAAGGGAGATGACTGACTGGGCAGAAGGTTATCACGCAGTAGGTTGCCATCGCTTTCTGCGGTAGACTGGTTGCCAGCCAAGGCTATAGATCTTAATCTGTTCTATTATTTAACCCATAACTGGAGGGAAAATATGGATTAATACTTTTTCTAAGGTTATTTGTGCGTAAGTGAATCTAAGGAATTCAACTGGAACTCGAACTCGGCTCCCCGATTTGTCGTTTCGAGTCGATATCCACTGCACTATAACGCAGATTCCGAATGAACCATGCTGAAACCATAAGAAAAAAGACAGAAAATGTTATAAAAATTGAGAGAAAACAGAACAAGAAAATAGAGTTCGATAAACGTAACGGCTAGTTTGCTCATTTTCAAGTAGCCAGTCCCTGTTGCAGACGCATACTCGGGCAGATTTAATCCCTCGAGGGTTAATCTGCAATTTATTCTAAAATTCTTTTGGGCAGACATTATATTTTCTAGTAAGGATAACAAAATCTGGAGTTTAACAAAGTGAAAACTTGCTGTCAAAACCACAACCGGCTCCCGAACAGTGGTATGGCACTACACTTTGAGGTCTTCCCCCAAGAAATGACAAATCGACCAAGCTGGGATTCGAACACAGAATATATGGCCGGAACTGCAATACACTCGACTAAAAGCCCGTTTTCTATGAAACGGCTATCCAGCATAGAACAAATAGATTAGAGAACTGAGATGAGTTGGAATTCAAGCTATTAGGATGTCTGTATTCACTATATTTGCAATCATTGATAAAGAGCCTGGATTCACTTCGCAGCAAATTTTCCCAATATCGTATACGTCATTCCTGAGATTCTAGTTTTATTACTTCCAGTTTTTTCATTTCTTTTCTCGTCTCGCTTTTCTTCCATTCATTTTCTTTTTATAGCAATCTATTTTTCTTAATGATTTTGTCTCTGCTTTTTTTATTATTTTTTCTCTTTTTCTTTCTTCTTTTAAATATCACCAAACCTATTTGCTCAATTTTGCTTCTTCAATCCATTTTGTTTACAACGTTTGTTCAATTTTTCTCGTGATGCTGTGTCGAGTTTTATTTGTGATTGATTAAATTTTGTTGCTTGTAGTAACGTAATGTTTTTACAGTTTAACAAAACTTCTTTCTTAAGTAAAATTCTGCCGTAAAAGATAGTAATTCCCTAATCCCGAACTGATAATTTGCTGCAAGTTAAAAAAAACCATTACTTTTCAAGTTAAATCTGCCTCACACATTATGGATTACCAAATCAGAAAATACCGGCATAAAACATATTTGCATTGTCTGTGACTGCTGATTAGATGCTTCTGTCTTTTATTGTCGTAACTTAGATTTTTTACATTTGCATTTCCATTACTGAATCTTTTCTCGCGCTTCACGCCTGTGGAAATCCTTTCCATTTACTTGCTACTCATCTCTATTCATCTCCTATCTCACTAACCTGCATCCTCTCTCGCTCATGCTTCTTTCTCTGTCCACTCCACTCTCATCAGTATTTTCATCCTTCTCTTACCCACTTCCTATAACCTGTCACTCTTTCACATAACTTGTCTCCTATATAACCCCCTGCTAAACATTGGCAGTAAAATGCCTTACTTGGGGTGATATGATTATAAAAATAAGTAAAAAAAAAACGTCTTTTGTTGATACAGTCTATGCAATGGGATTAGAGTCTGAAATACTGAAGGATGTGATAACAAGTAAGAGAACAATACTACATTATGTTTTTTCTTGCTTAGTGGCCTTGAATTAAATTAATTTTTTTATTTCTTGTATGTGTCTTGTCTCTGCAGGACGTATGAAATAATGACTCTTCACATATTCTACTTTGTAGCTCTAATCAACATTTACCCATTTACTATCCGTCCAAGTCTCTTCTTTGTCCATCAATTACATTAAATCGTTGTGCAGGTTACGCGTCGTTTACCGCTGCCCCGCATACCATTATTATGTTTTCTGAGTCTTTAATTTTCAAAGACTTCTCTCTTTTCTTTTATATACAAGACATTCCGACTATTTCAGATTCTATGTAGAATGATTTTTGCGATTTCATTTCCCTTAAAAAGTTTTTTCGTTCTTTCCATGGTACTCACCATCTCTTTATTTACAAACCTACACAACCGGCCATATATATTAAGGCACCTCAGTGTTTTAAAAAAATTATGTATTTCTTACTAGTTTTTAATATTTATTGCCAAGTGAATAATTGTAAATAAAAATACATTTTTTTGTTAATAATGCACAATAACATGTGCATCAAATGACTTTATAAATATTTAATAATTACTTGTATTGCAGTTTTATCAATGAAAGAATGAAGAAAATTTAGGATGATTCGGACAAGTTCATCTTTACATCCTTGCCTTGTAAAATTTTGCAAAGTAATAATAACAAAAGAACCATTTTATTTTCATTTGGTAATAAATACTAAAATAGTTTGAATTACATCATTTCTTTTAAAGAAAACTGCAGCTTTCTAATAATTATGACCGGTAGTTTACCTTCATCAGTTATTAATCTGTGAGACAATCGTCCATCATTCACGAACTTCTAGGAAATAGCAGTTCAACACATACACCAACCATATACACAGATCTTTACAGAATAATTAAAACAACATCACATTAAGATTTTCAACGGTAGTAACAACATAACTACATAGTATATGTAACTAGAAGATAGAAAAGGGATATAATTAAGTTGTTGACTTTCCACACGACGAGAAACAAAAGGTTTAGAGAGAAACTTCCTTAAATGCTAGAAAGATTGATGACAATAGTCTCGAAATCTTTAAACTTTAGGTAAAACTGTTTTAAGAACAATGTTTTATAGATTTCAAATGATAAATAGTATTTACAGTTCGGTAAATGCATGACGAATGTTTACCGTATGGAAATGGTTAATTTCATTTAACCATTACCGTCTTTCAAAACTTGAATATTCATTATTTTAGTTTTCGCTGGGAATATATTATTTATATAGTTATCATTATATATATCATGTTTTGTAAGAAATAAACGTCCCTAACTCGGTGGTCAGACTTGAGGCTGTCTTTTATTGTGACGCTCATACATTAAAAGTCTTTTCTACTCTATAAACTATGGTTAGTTAACAAATACACACTTGTGCACATTGAAAAAAGACGAATAATGTTTTCCAGGGATCTTTTAAACTTTGCCTGATAATATATACTTCGTCTCTTGGAGTTGTTTCTCTCTCCCAAATTATCCTTTACGTTTTGGACTGATGAATCTTGTTTGTTTCTTCGCCTTCATGACACGACTGATATTTGAAAGGCTAGCATAAACAATATCCATGATCTCCCTGTGAAGCCACCGAATGTGTTTGTGCAACGTTAAATTTTTTTTTTGAGTAACGTCTATCGCAGACAATGACCGTAGGATAACTAATCGACAATCAAAACAATTGGGCGTGATAAAAATCTGATGCAATAACGTATGACGCAATTTTTTTCAAGGCCAAACGAATTTCATCATACACCCCGAAAATAGATTCATATTACTGCACACCTCTGCAAATGACCTAATTCCGAGGAAAATAAAAATAATTGATTACACCCTAAGTTATGGTGACTTACCCATATGTCACATGAACTCTTCCAACTATATATAAACACCAGTGAGTGAGAGCGTAATCTATTCCAGCAGATAACTGAGAGTCGGACTAAGAGTCACCTTAATAATCTCTCATTGGTATATATTTGTGCTACTGTCTTTGTTAAATATATTTGTTTAACTCTCTTCTTTTTTTTGTGTCTTTATTTCTGGGCTCAACAAGGCCACAACACCCTGTAACTTCAGTGGGTCTAAAACTGATCGTATGCTGAAAGAAATAAGACAGAAGTATTTGTTTCAATTAATTTTCACTAGGGTGGATTATTTTATTTCATATATTTTTATATAATTAAAACATTCTTTAGTATGTCACTAAAAAAACCAACAAAAAACAAAGCAAAAACAAAAAAAAAAAACAACGAAAAAGTATATTATCTCGAAGAAATCAAGGAGAGTTAGACTCTTTTTCAGTGATTAATCAAGAGGCTATATCTACGTGTAGTAGTCAATATGTTTTACATTTGTTTACATTCACTTGTTAAACTAAATTCTGTGTATACTGACACAAGGCCAAACAGAAAGATGAGATAAAAGAAAAAGAAAATCTGTATTAGACCTATTTTTCAAGCTACTTGTGATCGGTTAAAACATTTTATTTCAAATCCTTGCATTTAAAGGAACTCGAACACCAAATTTTAGGTTTGGTGCTAAATACACATATGATAAATTTTTCAAACAATCTTATCTATGATTAATTTATAAGGACGAAAGAATAAAAATTTAACATTTAGGAAGAGTTCTATCAAAAGAAATACTATTCCTGTACCATAAGAATTGTTAAATTTTGGGTAAGTAAATATATGCAAATGCAACAGCTATTAGGTGACAGCGGTATTAGAATTATAGTCGCACTTAAACATTTATAGGTTTTATTTTTCTGGCTTATATTTTTTCAGTATCAGATTATTTTAAACTAATGCATAGCCCGCTGGAGTATCAATAGATTAGAAAAAATTATTTATAACAAGTGGTCAAGTAATGTCTTTGAAATCTTGGAGTTCTACAAAGATGTTTGCTGTAAATAGTTGCCACATTGGAGATTCGATCCTGTATTTCGCAAATAGACCGAATTTAAGCATTATCATCTTCATCGATCTATATAGTCGAAGTGATATAAAAGCTTGGGCTTTCATTTGAAGTTTCAAACGAGTCATTAATCATTGATATTTACACAAAACTCATAACTGATCCACGAAAACAAAAAGAATTGAAGGTAAATATCTTGATGGTTTGATCTAACAAATGTAAAAAAAATAAGCGCCATTATATTTTATCACTTTCTTCAAAGAACTACATACAGTTTTCTGCTTACTGCAAAGGATAAATTCAAAATCATGATTAAATGGTACTATTTCTTTATTCTTGTTGCTCACCATGCTCTTTCACCTCTCTGTCTCTCTTCCGCTGTTTCTTCCTCTTTCTCTCTTTCATAACACCTCCTCTCTCTTTCGTTCTTTTATCCATATTCTCTCTTTTACTCTTTTTTTCGTTCTCATTCTTATGCTCTTTTATACTCTCTCTCTCTTTCGCTCTTTCATATTTTCTTTTGTTTTTCTTTCGCTCTTTAACCCACTTTCGCTCTTTTGGTCTTTCATCCTCTATCTCTCACCTTACGCTCTTTCACACCCCTCCCCTCTCTCTTTTTTGCTCTTTCATTTACTCTCTCCCTCTCTGTTGGTCTTCCTGTGATCTTTTAAACGAAATATTTCTTTTCATTTCTCTTTGAATTTTTGAGATGAGAAGTAATCATTTGCTCATTATTCAAATTCGGTATATTGTTATTTTGGTTGTTATTATCACAATACTCATCTCTTAACCACTTGACTCTAGTTCTTTCACCACCCTGTATATCCTTTCTATTCTCTCCACCATTGCAACTGTCATCACACCTGTATTCCCATCCTTCTCTTGCTTCTTTCTAACTGGTTCGTCTTCCTCTTCGCTCTCTGCTAATTAATTATTCTACTCTTATGTTTGCCCCCTGCACATCAGTGGCAGTACCGCCTTGCTCGGGTTGATACGATTAAAAATAAATAATCTTGCTCTGCAATTTTCATCCGGTGTTTGTGTGATACACATATCTCAGTGAATTTAGAAAAAACTCTTTATTTAATCTACGGGTTAGATTGTTCTGTTTTAACAATCCATGCCTAGAGACAGATAGCTTAGTACTTATTTACTACTGCTCAGTTATTACTCGCCTTGTTTCAACTGCACTAACAGGTGTAGGAATTGAACTCAGAATAATTATGTCCCCAAATTCATGTACCAATACTTTAATCTACTAGGCTATATTCCATGTAAGTTAAACAAGCGCCTGACTAATTCCAGAGAATGAAACTGCTTTGACTTTGTTTTTCATACTTACATTTTTATTTAATTTTATACATAAAAGTTTTTTTCGTTCTTAATAGAAAAAGTTCGTTTTAATTAGACACATTTCTTAATAATTATATAAACTTTTTTCATTTGCATAATTCATGAACGCACATTTTATTTGACTTTTTTATTTTATATAAAAATATAACTTTTGAATTATGAACATTGGACAGTTTCATGAAGATAAGACTTCCATCGAGAGAGATTTGTTTCTATGAATGTGAAAACTACTATGAACAAAACACAAATATATTTATGGATAATAAGTACAAGAAAACTGAAGCTAATAATCAATAAGTGACTATTTAAATTACTGGTTCATATGAGGATTAATTTAATTAGAAGGTAAGAGAGGCAGAGGGAAACTAGGAATAATCTAGTGAACAAATTTGATTGAACGTATGGAAGAACAACGGAAATGGGTTCGTAAGAAGACAAAATGTATGGCAAAACAAACGACATTCATTTGTAGAGAGACATGACCAACCTCGCCTTGAAAGTTCATGTAATTTTTAAGAATAATTTTGACAAAAGGTTGTACCTTTGACAACGAAGTATGTCAAAAAATTACGCAGCCATTTTAAGTATAGCAAATATCACTTGTATAATACCTGGCAACTGGAAAAAATGAACTTACTACATATGCGCAAACAGACCTTTTTTCTGAAGTGTTAATATGTTTGTTGTCATCTGTGATTAAAAAAGGTTTTCAGGATCAATCCATTGATTGAACCTCAGAAAAAATGTTATCAATGCTTCAAAATTCAGCGGGATCAGTTGAAAGCGAGGTCATTTCTGAAGGATCTCCAAAATACAATCGGTGAATAAGAGTGTTCTAAGAAAATATCCTGCCTTTCTGAATATCATGACTAACCGATGCTCACGTTCCCTACATATTTCTAGGAGGCAAACCATCTCATCTCCCCGATTTGAAAGCTATTCCCCATCAGCCAGGAAATGGCTACATGCTGCTGTTGATTATCCAGAAGCTAAATTCGGTGTTGAAATGAAAGATAATTCAAACCATGGACGAGATTAAATAGGACGCTTTAAGATAACTGATGATCATCATGAAGTACGATATTTATATAACGTTTGAAAACAATTCTGCAGATCAATATTAGTTAAAAGTGGCCTATCTTGAAAACGTTACCTTAATCCACTTCGACATAATTACATGTTTATAAAACGGATTAAGACAACATGAACCAAGATAGGCCATATTTTAGCTGATATTAAGCTCCATAATTATATTTGACAGATCTCTTAAATGTGATATCTTAAAATTAGACGCATTATTGACTAACTAAAAGAAGTGTCGTGTTTTTCCCTTTTGATATGATACGAATTAAAATAAAAAAATATGAATAAACATTTCTCTCAGTTTTAAGTGATATGACTCAAATAGCGATTTATTGAAAACCAAAGTTACCCGATATGCATTTCACACTGAAACTATTAAGTAGAAAATCTATATGAAAAATGTAGAGAAAATTATACTGGTTTGACATGGATACAAAGGTTACACTTAGAGTAGGGATTAAAATCCTGTGAAATAGAATGGGAAGTTCCAATACTAGCGCAGATGGCCATGTTTTCTTTTACACACATACCTTTGGAAAGATTTAAATCAGTTAAATCTCCAACCACAAATAGATGTTAATACCAACAGAAACTGGCCTCCTCTAGCCTTAGTGAGGAATCAATCTTGAGAGAGGTAAAACCTTGAAATAAAAAAATCTATGAAAACAATTAAAATAATTTTATAACTGATATCATTAGTGTATTTTTCAGTCTTTGTATTGTGATGATTTATATGGTGAAACGGCTGAAAAGTAAAACAAGAAACATAAAATATACACATGCATGCAAATATTTATTTATTATAGTTAATGTACGAATAGATTTAATGAATATAATAATTATTAAAATGGTGATGGCAATCGCTGTTTCTTTATAAGGAAATTTTCTGCATTCATTAACCGAGTATCCAGTACTGGAGTAGGTTGAAATTTAACTTGATTAGGGTTTCCGCCCCAAAATTTTATTTTAAACGAGTGATGTATGTTTATTTATGAGAAATTGTGTTGGAAAAATGGATGTCACTAGCGGTTTTCCCTATATTGTTAGGAGTCGAAGGTTTGAATCCTGCCGAATGACATGCATTTTCCTAACAAAGCTTCTCATAAATGATCAGGCTCGGGAAAAATATATATGTTTAATTAAAAACTGAATGTCTCCTGAAATACGAGTATCAATTAAAAATAATGTCCAAACAAATAAATTAAATATGCCGGTTGTTAATTCTATTTTGTTAATCTCCGGAAGTTTCCGTAACATTGTCAGTTTACATTTTTTTACATTGCGATACATTTCAGCACAGAGAGGATTATTTACGAGAAATAGAAAATTGTGTAAATAAGGCTTGATTTGATTTCGTACAGATTATTAAAGCGTTTGTGGTCGAGTGGTCTAAGACGTACTAGAATAAATTGGTGGCTTCCCTTATGTTGTTAGGAGTCGCAGGTTCGAATCATTTTCTTAACAAAATTTCTCAGAAATAATCAGGCCGGTAGAAATGTAAATATACTGTTTAATTCAAAACTGTATAGCTACTCAAATACGAGTAACGATTAACACTGATATTCAAATTAAATATATCAGTTGTCTAGTCCATTTCGTTAAGCACTCTTTCCGAAATATATATAACTATATGCACAAAGGTCCTTATTATAATGGTATTGAATGTCGACGTTTTGTTTATGTCGTTTTCTCTTTGGGTTACATGCGATAATTATTTTAACACTTGCTGCTGTTGAAAATCTTGAAAGGATAAGGGTTCTCTTCGTTGATACAGTTCTTGTAGCTGTGATTCTGTAGCGACGGTGGACAACCAATTCATATCTTATTTTTAGTCTACGAGAAAATAAATGCCAACGTAGAGTTTAGTATCAAGGGTTAACTGATTTATTTTGATTTCTCTTCACAGAAAAAATGTAAAAAAATATAAAAACAAAAAGAAACAAATAAACCCAATATTTTATAAATGAATAATAACAAAAAACAACAATAGCAATAAAAATAATAAATAGTAACTTTGGAACATGAAAGGTTAAACTGATAATTGTTACCGAATTAAAAATATATTTTAACAAAAAGGTACATTTAATTTCTTGACAGAATATGTATTCTATAGATGAATGAATTGTCTTGTTCTTACCTCAATAAAGAATTAGATTCCACCTAACAGGACCATCTCAAAATTATTG
>JBBBDQ010000365.1:4925000-5170000 GCA_037127315.1 Ascarosepion bandense
ATATATGAATAACTTTCTAAATCTACTAAATTGTTAAACTAGAAATTTTTTTTTAAATTTCGCAACAAAAATAAAGTAGATATAATAGTTAATTCATAATACTGATCTCAATTTAATCAAATTTTAGTACCAATGCCCACCAACATTAATTTTAAGTCTGTCCACATATTCTCCAAATTAGAATTTGATTTATTCTGATTGGTCCACAATAATTCCTCCCTGATTATAGGGGTCTTGCTAGTTTTTAACCTTTTAAAACCATTCAATTTAAAATAACCACATCACTTGACAAGACACAAGAATTGTCGAAACAAAATAGCTACTTTTGTAGTGATATTGTAACATATCCATGTTATAATTTCTGAATATATATATGAGGGAGGAAGAATATTCTATAATGCTGAAACATATCATTCGTACAGCAAGATGCCACCCATTCGTTGAAAAAACGAATTTTTACATCTTTATATTTTTTATTTGATCTATTTTCCTCATCTTCTAATGTGAGCTTCATTTCCATATTCTTAAATTACCTGGACTTCTCTGTTTACTTATTATTTTCGATTCAATTTCTCTTATCTCTGACCTCTCTCACGCTCTCTCTCTCTCTCTCTCTCTATATATATATATTAATCTTTGCGTCTTTCTCTTTTTTCTCTTTTTCTTTCCATCTTTCTTTCTCTCTGAATTAATTTACTCCATTTTCTTTAGAATCTGAACATTACCACCCTCCTCCTTTCTTCAGGTTCTTATTACTTTTTTTGGAAGGTTTTTTTCTTTCAGCATCGTTTCCCAGAAACAAATGTTTAATCAAATGGAGAAAGATCCAATTACGTAGCAAAAGAGTCTTATAAAATCAGTCTGTTTTCTTGCATATAAGTTCGGATTTTTTTCCCCACATTGATGTCATCTTCGTCTCCATTTGAACCACATTCTTGCACTTAAGAAAAATATCCATCAAAAGAAGAAGAAAATAAAGAAGGGTGAGCGAGAAAGCGACAAGTTTGATGATTTGACGGGCAGGAGTAAGGCGAAATTCAGGAATCTTTTTCAAATCTGTACATGAAAATCCTGGAAATTGGATAAAATTCTAAAAACAAGATTAACGAAGTGTTGTGGAGTAAATAAGACACGCCTCTAAAGCAAATGGACTAAGCATGTCCTAGTTTCGGCTGAGAAGCACAGACAGGCTTAGTACCCAATTCTACGTATGCGGGGGCTGGGCAAATTACGACACTTTGGTTAAGTATCCGCGCTTGGTTTCCCCACAGAAAGCCCGACCTTATGTTACATCCTCTTTCAGTCGAGGAACTTATGGTAAATACCCAGAGTTCCGCGCAAACACAATTTTGTCAGACTCTCCGTTTTAGTTTAGGTATAAGCAAACAAAAACAGATCCCGCTTATGCTGGGATCCGGTGAAATTTGCCAGAGCTCGGAATGTATCACATTAAAAACCGACCTTGCGTCACATCCAGCCTTTTGTAGGGTGGCTCGTGTAAGGAAGCACTTTTCCGTACGAACACGAAGTCAGACGAATTCCCTGTCTTCAGTAAGAGTTCGACGGAGACTTGGCTAAGAAGAAAAGACAGGTTTTTGGCAAATTTTAACTCTTGTCACGAATGCCCACAGTTTGGCCTGACATTGTCTCACATCCCGTCTCAGTCAGGGAGCTCCATGTAAATATCAGAATTCCACGCTAACTCAAAGTTGTCAGTCAAAAAGGAACTCATACGAGACTGTCATCACGTAGAAGCTGGACTGGGAAAAATAGGCAAGGATCTAATCCTGTGTATCAGGCTCAGGCGAATTAATACTCGAGTGTACGCTTTCGGAAACTTCATGTTAAACCCAACGTTTTTTCACATCCCGGTTGGATAGAGATTACTTGGTTAAATGCCCTGAGTTACACAATAACTCGTAATTTTTAGTCAAGCGCTCTGTTTTGGGGCAGAAAACAACTCAGTTGGTGATCTCTCTACTGACTGAGACTCGGTAAATTTTCACACTCGGTTTGAGTGTTTCCGCCTACATTCATGCGTTTATCTTGACCTTGTGTCACAAACTGTCTCAGTAGGGCGAGAATTTGTGTGAATACTTGGAGTTCCGCTGTAACTTCTCAGTTAATGTCTTTGCCTTCGGACAGTGAACGGAGTTTTGTCTATGGACAGAAACTCAGCTAAGAAAAAATGTCAAGGTTTCTGTCTTGGGGCAGAGAGCGTCTCAGGTGGACTATGCCTGCGGGCTGGGAAATATAAACAAGTCCAGCTCCGCGTTGGCGCTCAGAAACACTACTTTATAAACACCACGTTGAACTTGTGCCGCATCCCGCCTCAGAGGGAAGAATTTGTGTAAATACCCATCGTTTCACTAGAACAAGCATTTGTCAAGCTTAGAAAACGATTCAGTCGAGAATCAGTCTACGGACAGATTCCGCGGGAAAAAATAAAAGAATAGACAGGCATGTTGCTCGATCCCGTGTATGTGGGGGCTGGGTAATTTTTAAACCTTGGGTCGAGTATAGCCGCTCGGGTCTGACATTAAACCCGACCTTGTGTCACATCCAGTTTCGCTGGGAAACTTTGGGTAAATATGCAGAGTTCCGTAAGTCTGCAGTCGGGCTTCCGGTTGTCAAGCTCTCTGTTATCAAGCAGAGTACGACTCAGCTGGGACTCTATCAATGGACAGAGAATCGACCGAGAAAAATAGACATTAAAAAGTGCCCAATCTGGTGGTTGGAGGGGTTGTATAAATTTTGACCTTTGGTGCGAGTGTACGTGCTCAGGTTTTTCACGTTATGCCCAACCTTGGGTTGCATTCAGTTCTAGTGGGGAGACTTTGAGTAAATATCCAGTGTTCCAAGTGAGTTTTGATAGAGTTCTGATGGTGTTATTTAGAGTACCGTTCAAGATATAATATTATAACCGTTAGTGGCAAGCTATATAACAGAGAAAAAGAAAACGATGCATAAAATGGAGAAAATATAAGGGATGATAATAATAGAAAGTTATAAAGGATAACTGAGATTTTCGAAAAAGATTTTTCTTAAGATAGAAGAATGCTGCTTGTTAGGTTTTCGATTGACACTGACAAATGGAAAGAAAGAGAGAAGGAATGTTAGTTGAACAAGGAAGGAGAGAGAACAAATAAGAATCAAGAAAAAACTTACTATTCAATATATGGAATTGAGATGACGTGTGAGATATTGAGAGATTTGAACCAAAATCAATACAGAGAACACGGAAAATACAAGCTGACGGCAGAAAATGGTAATTTGGAAAGGAATTATAGGCAACGTAAAGACACAGAGTAAAGGAGGAGTAAATTAGAGCATTAATAAAAATAAATACAATATTGAATGAATGAATGTATGATAAAACGGGAAACAAGAGTGAAGTAACAAATGAAAAAAATAGAGACAAATAAAAAATATGAATAAAAAATATAAAAAAATACAGAAGAAACATTTCCGAACGAATAAATTGCAGAATGAAAAATGAGCAAGTGAATGAGTATTTTAATGCATAATTAGAATTTAATCAGATTTAATGAAGGAAAAATAAAAAAGTTTGACTATAAAAAAATGAAGAAATGTTTATTGATATTGAATGAGAGAAAACGGAAGAAAAATTAATAATCTTGAAAGAGAAAATGAATAAAAATTTAATGATGTTGATTGAAAACCAAATAAAAACAAGTTGAAAGTGAAGAAAAATTTCATCAGCTTGAATGAAAAACTAATCAGCTTAATAAAGGAAAGGTTAAAAAATATTCAGGTTTAATGAACGAAAAAAGAATAAAAGTCATGAATGAGACAATGAAAAATAATTAATGTGATTGAATGAAAGAAAAACTAAAAAAAATTATTCAAATTTAACAAACGAAAAATGAATATAACATTAAAAGTTGTGAAGAAAAAAACGAAGAAAACTGTGGTGAATGAAAGACAAATGAAAAATCAAATTGCATGAAAGAAAAATCAAGAAAACTATAGAAAGTAAATTAAAAAAAGATTTAATCAGCTTGAATGAAAGAAAAATTAATCATCTTGCATGAGAAAATAAAGAAAAAATTAATGAAGTTGAATGAATAAAAACAGAAAAAGAAAATCAGCTTGTATGAAAGAAAAATTTTAAAAATAAATAATCTTGAATAAAAAATTGAAGAAAAATCTAACGAAATTGAATGAATGAAAAATAAAAGAAATAATCAACTTGCATGAAAGAAAAATTTAGAAAATAATCTTGAATTAGAAAATTACGAAAATAATGAAGTTGAATGAATTGTAAATTAAATATTTAATCAGTGTGAATTAAAAAAAATAAAGAATATTCAACCAGATTGAATGAAAGAGAGTTGAAAAAATTTAATCGGTTTGAACGAAAGAAAAATGAGACCTGCATGAAGTAAGCAAAGAAAATAAGAGAACAAAATAAGAAAATAAAATAAGAGCACAAAAGAAGAAATAAAATCAACTCGCAGGGGAAAGAAAATTTTCTTTAAGAGAATTGGCGATATTGGTTGTCGTTGGAATAAGAATAATCGGAAGGAAAAGTAGAAACGATCCTTCAAATTGACACATAAAAAAAAATAAGGCAGAAAAAGATAAAGAAAGCACAATCTAGAGATTGTTTTTAATGCAGACCATAAAAGACGAGCCTCTGAAATACCCGAAAATATATGATGCGGAGAGAAAAAAGAAAAACATTCTCCTTGAAATTTATGCAAAAATAATCTTTTGTATTTTTTTAAAACTTTGTCATGCGACACGTTAAGATCGATCAGCTAATTCACTCCCGGTAGGCACCGATCAGGAGAGGTATAAGTACAATTCCTAAGATAATTCATACGTGATTCGCCCAACTCAAGGTATTTATTGTTACCGCAACTTATAAGATCAACGACGTGTCGTTTTTCTTGTTTTTTCTTTTTTTCTACTAAGGTATCTGACGATTGAATAGCGAAGAATGGCGTTTATTCATCTCTTTCTCAATAGTATTAGTGCCAAGCGAATCTAAACAACTACTAAAAGAAAACTAAACCTACGGACAACGATCACCGATTTAGTAATGTACGCCAGTTACGATTACTTTGCATGTCAGCTTAGATGCATGAACATAAAAAACACACATACACATCCGCCCTCACCACCACAGAAGCCAAATAACATCTTTAAAATAGTGCAAGCAATTTTTTGTTTCATATTAGAACACACTATAGTTTAAGCATTTTTTGTGGTGATCTTCAGTTCTATGCAGAGTGACGGTGAGCGGTGATTGTCCCACACATTGCTGTACATACTACAAAGTCGCGTTATGCTGTCTTTAATTTACTAACATTCAACAGTCGACGTTCGTCAATTATCAGCAAGCGTCAACGACAGCAAATTCAGTGATATGTCGCTGATTTGTAAAAACTTTCATACCGGACTCCGTTTTACCTCATTTACAAGAATTAGCAGATGTAACACTATTTTAGCCTGGCCGGACGGAAGAAATTATATTAGTGGTATTATTAATTGTTGCAAATAAGACGGAAGAAATTCTATTGCTCTGTATTATTAATTTTTATAAATTACAAACAACCAATTAAGAAAAAGGTTTTGTTCTAATATGAACGCGGGTGATAAAATTTATTCCAACGTGGGCGGGGAAAATCACCGTTGTAATAGTTGACTTGAAGACCAGCTGCTGAATCGAAGCCATCAACAACCAGACGGCGAGCGTCGCTTCACACAGATACGTTCAGTCACTTCTCATACAATGAACATCCGCGAGTGACGTCATTGATCAGCATCATAAAATAGAAAATATGGTGACGGACACACACACACACACACACGCATATATCCCTGTGCCTCTACTATAAATACGTTCACGGCTTCTGTTCTGATGAACTTAGATCACTGATGCCCCCAGATATAAATTTGCACGAGATACTAGATTAGCAACTAGGTCCCACTCTTTTACAGTGAAACAGATAAGATGTAACCACAATTTCTACTGCAATAGCTTCTTTTCTCGCGCTTCCCGCCAGTGGAATTCCCTTCCGCATATTTGCTTCCCCGACAACTACAATCTCCAGGAGTTTAAATGTAAAGTCAATAGACACCTCCTAACACACTAACTCGCACCCATTCTCTCAAACACTCTTCCCATCTACGCAACCCTCATCCTAGGTATCCTTACCCGTCTATCACCCTCCTTTTGACATTTCCTATAAATAACCACTCTTTCTCATCACTTTCCCTATGTAACACCCTAACTATGCTTTCTCATCACTTTCTCCTATGTAACCCCCTAACCACTCTTTCTCATAATTTACCCCTATGTAACCCCCTAACCACTCTTTTTCATTACTTTCCCCTATGTAACCCCCTGCGCAACAGTGGCCTTTCTTGGGGTGAAATGATTAAAAATAAAATAAAATATATATAATTCGACACACTCATAAAATTATATTCAAAATGTAACGCAGATAAATCCAGAAAAAAATTAATGGATAATCAAAACTAATTTATTTCAATATATTTATAGACAGGCGCAAATATAGGTAAAGATAATCACTCGATGTGGACACCATCATTGACGGTCAGCACTTTCACCAAGCGGAAGCAGAAGCTGAAGCAGGTCTTGGCGACATCGTCCTTGTCTATGTTGGCCATGTTGTCCCTGATGGAAGCCTTAAGAGCGTCCTTGTTGTTGTTGCCTCTGCTTTTCATTTCCCTCTCCAAAATGTTTCACTTAAAATAGTCGAAAGAATTGTAGACTGGCAATAAGATCGACCAGTGGCACAGTGAACAGGTGTCGCCTCTTTCATATTTTTTTTATAATCATATCGCCTCAAGAAAGGCATTTGACTGTCATTTTGCAGGGGGTTACATAGGAGGAAAGTTATGAGAAAGAATGACAGGTTATAGGGGGTGTCAGGAAGTAGGTAAGAGAAGGATGAGAATACTGATAAGAGTGGAGTGAACGTAGAAGGGAGCATGAGAGAGAGAGAGAGAGAGAGAGCGTGAGAGAGTGAGAGAGATGATGCAGGTTAGTTAGATAGGACATAACTATTGACTTTACATTTAAATTTTTGGAGATTGTAGCTATTGGGAAAGCAAGTAAATTGAAGGGAATTCCACAGGCGGGAAGTTCGAGAAAAGAAGCTGTTGGAGTAGAATTTGCGTTTACAATTTATTGGTTTTATTTATTTCCTCTTGAGCAACATTTATAATTTGTCCTCTTTGACAATACGCCGTATCTCTTTCCTGCTTTTGTCCAATTACCTTGCGGTACCCTGGTTGCGACAGAATGCATATTATGAGTTTTGCATTCTGGTCTGAAATTGTCCTTGTCCTTTTGAAGCCACAGTATGCATTTTCTACATCGTAGATAACCATTTTAGGGTATTTAAACTGTTCAGTATTTTATTTACTTTGTGGCTCCCCACGACAACAGTTCAACGATAGTGTTCTGAAGACATGTCGATTACTAAGTTCCTTCTCCTTACTAAGACTAGGCATCTATTGAAGTTTGGTACTTTCTGAATGGCGTTTTCCAAATCTTCCTACGCGGTGACGTATCGAGGCAGTTGCTATGTAAACATTCCGGATTTACCTACGTCACGCTGTATATATTTTTATGGATCAAGTGTTATATACTGCTTCTAGGCAACAACGATCGTCTTGACAGACAAAGACGAACACGTATATATAGAAATATAATATTATATTTTTATTCTTCGTCGTTGATAATTGTGTGGTCGGGAGTCGTTAGCCAGTCTCCGCTTCTTCAACCCAGCGGGGATCTCTGTCTTCAGCTAAAAACGCAAGACTTATGTAACCAAAAATCTATATCTACAGCCAAAGACATCTGTTAGTTATCTTCGCCGTCTGTCGCCTTTCAAGCCGGGTGCCGCCTGTGTTTCTGCTTTGGATGTCTTGATGACATCATCCACGGCCGGATATATTTGTCAATTTTTGACTGCTATCGCTTTTCGAGCCGGTTTCTCCGGTGTTTTTGCCTTTGTTGTTGCACCGCGACGCCACCATCCACGGCCGTAAGTATTTGTCGATCGTGTCTTTTTCTCGGTTATCGCCTTTAATGCCGGTTGCCACATGTGTTTCTGGCTTTGTTGACCCATCGACACCATCCAGGACCGGATTTACTGGTCAATCATATCTTTGCCGTTCAAGGTAATATATTACACAAGTACAACAAATTCAGTATTGGTAATTGAACATAAAATAGATTGTGCTAGGGCAGTTGCGCCCATCACCGCAAACTGCTACCAAAAGTTTAAAAAGGAGTCTTGTTCAATCATAACTTTCATATGAACGCCCTTCATGGTGCCAATTTCGTAAAGGAACATCCAAACTGTCGTTTATATTCAATCGCTTTCTTAGATTGATAATCAAAATTTGTTTGGAGTGAGTGAAGTGTGTAGGTATCAGCGAGGAACATACTTCGTCGAACCTCAGGAACTGAGGTTACATAATCACAGATGAATTAATCACAACTGAATTAATCACAGTTGAATCACAAATGAATCTCTGTGCAGGGCCCGGAAGTTTTTCCCGTCTGAATCTATCCTGCACATATATAAATCTACCATCCGCCCGTGTATTGAATACTGCTGCCACATCTGGTCGGGTTCCCCTGCTACTCCCCTCGGGCTTCTTGACAAAATACAACGGAGAATCTGTAACGTGATCAATACTGACTTGGCGGACCGGCTGCAAACACTGTCTCACCGGGGTGACGTGGCTTCCCTGTGCCTCTTCGATAAGTACTTTCACGGATTCTGCTCCGATGAACTTAGGTCATTGGTGCCGCCTAGGTACGAATTTACACGAGATACTAGATTAGCAACTGGGTCCCACCCTTTTACAGTAAAACAGATAAGATGTAACTGTAATTTCTACTCCAACAGCTTCTTTTCTCGCGCTTCACGCCTATGGAATTCCCTTCCACATGCCTGCTTCCCCGACAGCTACAATCTCCAGGAGTTTAAATGTAAAGTGAATAGACACCTCCTAACACTAACTTGCATCTATTCTCTCAAACACTCTCACCATCTAACCAACCCTCATTATCGGTATCCTTACCCGTCTATCACCCTCCTTCTGACATTTCCTATATCTAACCATCTTTTCTCATCACTTCCAAGACCCAATGTAATCCCCTGCGCAATAGTGGCAGTGGAATGCCTTGCTCGGGGTGAAACGATTTAAAAAAAAAATTAACCGATAGCAAACTCTACTTTCTTTGAATAACATTTCATTAGTAACAACACTATAATGTATCTCGAAGTGTGAATAATGACCCAATCAAGAAGACTACGACTTAGTCTATCCAACTAAAAATCGAGAGAGTATGTCTTCATCAATACTGAAAAAAAAACAGCGACTGCGTTTGAAAATCTATTTTTGATAAAGATTATCATGAGTAAAATATTTTATAAATTTCAACCGACATTGCTGAATATTTCCTCACGAGGAAATGGCTAATATTACCATCATCATTACAAAATGTGCGTGAGCTTTCGAATGTGAATTTTCTTGTAAAGAAAATATTAATATAAAATTCTTTCTAGTACGTTTTTTCCTTTCGAAATTGATTAACAAAGGACTAAATAAAGTTTTGTCAATACATATAGAGACATTTTCATAACTACTCATATTGAGATTAAAAAGCAAAATATGACATATATGAAAAGTGACATTTGTACCTTAAGGAAGGAAATATATTGTAAACAAGTTTTCTTACCTGAAGATATGTGGTGGTCACATATTCACACACACACACACACACACACACACACACACACACACACACACACACACACACACACACACACAAAAAAAAAAAAAAAAAAATTAAAAATCGTGAATCACTCAATCAAATTTGCTGTAAATACAATCCGTTTTTTCCAGAGATTCAAATAAATATTTTTGTAGTTATTGATCACTTTATCCAGGTTTTTCGACATCTCTCTTCGTAATGGTATATATATATATATATATATATATATATATATATATATATAAAACAACAATAAAATGTCAATAATGCTATATATATATATATATATATATGTACGAATAGCATTATTTACCTTTTTATGTCAGTTTCCTATGCCATTAATTCTTGAGAAATCATTTCACGCACATTTCACACAAAAAACTTTCTTACCAAAACTTTCTTGATCAGTTTTCATAAATAAGGAAAGAACACGAAATAATAGGGAATGAGGTTTTTATTTATATGATAGATGTGAAAAATATCCGGCGAGAAGCGGGAAATAGCTGTGTATTTTACGGACTCACCTATTGAACCATCTGTTTAAATTCCTCGGAGCTTGAGTTGCACATCATATACATACATACACAGTGACTTTATATAATATTTCCTTACTCAGTTTATTCGGGTGTGGCACAAGGTCATTTTGTAATGTGGGAAGCTTATACGCACAATATAGGCCAAAAAATGGTTAGTCATCGCAAAAACTCTTACGCTGGCATCGATATAACACCGGGACTACCGCTCTTAGTGCCATTGATTATGCTACCGCTGTGTTTATATCCCTGGGGCCAGGCACTTATTTAAATTCAAGCGAACAGATACTACGTTTTCATCTACATAGAATTAAAGCGACAAGGTTTGTCTGTTTGCTTTTTTGTATTTTTCACAATTACAGATATGTCACGTTTAGACTAAAATTTTCGATAAACTGTCTAAAAATGTGCGTTGTGGTGCATATAGCCTCGAAACGACAAATCGGGGAGTCGAGTTTGAATTACAGTTAAACTCCTTGCGCTAACTTACGCACAAATACACTTGGGAAAGGTATTATTTCGTCTCTTCCCTCCAGTTATGGGTTAAATAAAAGGACAGACTGGGTTCCATAGCCTTAGCTGGCAACCAGTCTACCGCAGAAAGCAACAGAAACCAACTGCGGGATAATCTTCTACTCAGTCAAAACTTTCGAAACATGATCACTCAAAGCGTTTATCACGTATGGCACTTAACTGACTGAGTGTCTAAAAATCATTCTTGTACTTTTATTTTCTTCTTGAAGATTATTTCATCACGATTATTATCAGAAATTAAATATTGTTAGAATAGAAAAAATATTTTTGGCGACATTGTAGCCATTTTTAACATGGGTTTTAAATTTATATATACGTATAATAGACGTCGTATTGAGAACAGCTTTATAGATCTTGACAGTACCCGTAGGGTGTATATTAGATATTAATTTTCGCAATTTTATTATTTTGCATACGTTTTAAATATTTGATACACGTTTTAAATTCGGATCTAATGCAATCTTTCATTGTAAAGCTTATCTTAGTGCCGACTGTGGATATTTATAAGCAAACTACGAGTAAACTGCGGAGAATAAAGAAGTCTAGTGCATCACCCAATCTGCAATACAATACACTCGTAAAAGACCTCAACCTTCAGGAAAGCTGCATGGAAAGATTGAAAAACATATACGAGGGATGAATTGGAAACAAAAATTCTAAAAGGGACGCACTAAAAGAAGCATTAGTGACATCGGCCAGCGATATTGCCCCAAAGGAAAACAGACGGAAAAATGAATGTATAACAGATGAGATTCTTAACATGATGTAAAGAAGACAGAAAATAACACCAAGACATGGAACAGAAGACAGAAAACTACACAAGAATATAAGAACAAAATGCAGCAGCGACAAACGCGCAGAAAGTTCATCATCTCACCGCCCACAAACTGTTCTCCGACAGGCAATATGGCTTCCGCTTTGCCAGGTCCACGGCCGACCTGCTAACAACCGTAACGGAGTACATGCTACAGGCCCTTGATGAGTCTGACGAGGGTCGCGCGGTTGCTCTGGACATCTCCAATGCTTTCGACAGAGTTTGGCACTCTGGCCTCCTATGCCAACTACGCGGTTATGGTATTACCGGTCGCCTGCTTGACCTAATCCAATCTTTCTTAAATAACCGCAAAATGAAGGCCGTTCTGAATGGCCGTGCCTCTTCGTCCTACAACACGAATGCTGGTGTCCCACAGGGCTCTATCCTGGGCCCAACGCTCTTCCTTATTTTCATCAACGACCTCCCAGATGAGATCAAGTCTCAAGTAGGCATCTACGCAGATGACACTACAATATACTCCCGCTTCAGTAAGAAACCTGTCGTGACGGACAGACATAATCTCGCTGCTGACCTTGAGCGGGATCTACACTCTGTGGTGAACTGGGGCAAGAAGTGGCTTGTCAACTTCAATTCATCTAAGACCAAGCTGTTGTCTGTCAACCATTACAGGCAACCTCTCCTGCCTCCCATAAGCATGGACCAAGTGATTCTCCCTGAGAGTAATACACTACGCCTCCTCGGACTTACCCTGTCCTCAGACCTCAAATGGAAGCACTATATTGAATCCATAGCAAAATCTACTGCTAAGAAAATTGGGTCACTATGTCGATCCAGGATGTTTTTTCCACCTGAATCCATCCTGCATATATACAAGTCAACCATCCGTCCGTGCATGGAGTACTGCTGCCATTTATGGTCAGGTGCCCCTGCCGTTCTCCTCAGTGTTCTTGACAAGCTCCAAAGGAGAGTCTGTAATATGATAGGTACTGATCTGGCGACTCGACTGCAGCCACTTCCCCATCGTCGAAATGTGGCCTCCCTTTGTCTGTTCTATAAATACTTTCGTAGCTTCTGCTCGGACGAGCTTAAGTCACTGATGCCTCCTCAACAGGTGTTTACTCGTGCAACTAGACTGGCAACTGGGTCTCACCGATTCACAGTCAGGTTAGCCAAATGCAGACGACAATTCTACTCCTGCAGCTTCTCTCGCACTTCCCGCCTGTGGAACTCGCTCACGTATTCTTGCTTTCCTGACGGCTACAACCACCAGAAATTTAAATGCAAAGTCAATACTCATCTACTAACCACTGGATTCTAGCTCTCTCCCCACCCCTGTATAACCTTCCCTTTGTCTCCACCTATGTATCTGTCATCGCACCTGCTTTCTATTGTTCCTTTCTAACTAGTTTGTACTCCTCACTCTTTTCTAATTCATCTTTTTACATTTATGTAACCCCCTGCACATCAGTGGCGTTCCCGCCTTGCTCGGGGTGAAATGATTAAAAAAAAAAATAGAAATATGGAGCCCGACCAATAAAAAAGACATGCATCAAAAAATAAGTGCAAAACCCATGTTCCTCAACGAGATGCATAAAATCCAAGGTCGGAACACTCGTATTAGAGAAGGAGGAAATACTTCAGCGGTGGAAAGAATATAAAAGTGATCTCTTCCACAACAAGAGAGAGCAAACGACAATCTACACAAATACCGACCTATCGGTAATATTGAAATCTAAAGTAGTATCTGCACCGGGCAAACTAAACAGAAGCAAAAAATCTAAAGTAATAAAGCCTTAGACTATTTCGGCATAGAGAAAATGACATAAATTATAAATGAAATCTACAATACTTGTGAAATCCCGGAAGCCAACAGAGATAAATTTTCATAACTGCCTAAAAAGCCAGGTCCAAATGAATATGGACTCCACCGAACGATCAGCTAAATGAGTCATATAACAAAAATCATCATCTGAATTCTGATGAGCAGAGCGTGCAGCAGAATCAGAACGAAAATAGGAAAAGAACAGTGTGGTTTCGTCAATGACACTTGAACAAGGAATACGATATTTATGCATAAGAGGTTATCGGAAAGAGCAATAGAAATGCAGAAAGACGTGTAGCTGTGTTTACTTGAATATGCACAGATCTGATAGAGACGTTTGGCAATCTTGACATATTCGCAAAAAACCTTAGAGTAACTAAGAACCTTTAATTGGCAGCAAACCTCCTGCATACGAACTGGAAACGTATTCAGTAGATACACACTGATAGAAAGGGGAGTAAGACAAAGATGGATCTTTTCACCAGATCTATTCAACTTATACAGCACAACCATTCCGACAGCTCTAAAACTCCTGCCCGGATTCGTTGTTGCGGGCTACAAGCTGAATATTATAAGATACGCAGATGATAGTGTTGATAGCAGATACGGGGAAGAAACTACAAAATTCCTACAGAAAGTAATTAAAGAAAACAGAAAGAAAGGACTACATATCAAGTACATGACACCTGAATGCTTGATAATCAGTAAAAGAGGAGCCCAATTACAAGTTGATATATTAAACAGGTGCAGAAGTGTTCCAATAAGGAAATTGCTATCCGTATCCGAAGGTCTATTGGCATCGGTCAAGGATGCATTCCAAAAGCTGAGTAGAGTATTAAGAGACAGAAAAATTTCACTAGAAAAAAAGATGAGAGAACTTGATTGTTAAGCGATGTCTGTCCTTCAGTATGGCAGTGAATGCTGGAAAACCGCGTCAACGATGAAAGAAAGACTTGAAGCAACCGAAATGTTGTTCTACAGAAAGACGCTGAGGATACCAAATACTGAACACGCGAGCAATGAGGAGGCTTTGGAGAGGATAAACATAAAAACGAAATTGATACTTAACATCAGGAAAATATAGATTAAAATATTTTTGAGATATTTTTTTTACATGAGGAAGGATGACTTGGAAAACTTGATGCTTACGAGACGGAAAGGGGAAAGAGGGACAAGGGAAAGTAACGCACAGCATACGTGATGTATATAGGCAGATGGATACTGGAGCGGGGATTGGTTGGATAACAGAAGAAGAGGTATTTAAACGACAATGGATAGAACGATGTGGTGGGCCATGATTGCATACGACCTGAATGGACACCGCACATAGAAGAAGAAGAAGAAGAAAAAGCAAAATATTTCTCTCTCTCTCTCTCTCTCTCTCTCTCTCTCTCTATATATATATATATATATATATATATATATATAAAGGAATTATACAAAAATTTACGAAACTGGCATTAGTCAACTCATTCGAATTTTTTATTTGTTTAACGGTATTATTTTTTTAATGGATACTCGTATTTGAGTGGAAAGTCTGTTTATATAAATATATATATATATATTTTGTTTGACCTAATCCAGTCTTTCTTTGCAAATCTCGTAATGAGCTTACTTCTAGATACTATCATATGAACGCGGATGTGCCTCAAGGCTCTAGTCTAGGTCCTACGTTTTTTCTGATCTATATCAGTGATCTCCCTGATGTAATCAGATTCCAAGTAGGCATCTATGCTGACGATACAACCATTTAGTCCC
Source organism: Ascarosepion bandense (assembly GCA_037127315.1). NCBI lineage: Eukaryota > Metazoa > Mollusca > Cephalopoda > Sepiida > Sepiidae > Ascarosepion > Ascarosepion bandense. Next base: position 4,940,216 of record JBBBDQ010000365.1, read on the forward strand.
GCCTCGATAAGAAATCTAATCTGTGATGGACTGAGGTAAGAAATGGCCCGTGAATTTTAATGCTTCCAAAACGAATCTGCTATCCTTTAACCACCATAGACAACCGTTTCTAGCCTCCATCAGAATGGATCAGACTAGTCTCATTGAAAGCAAAACAATGCGCCTCCTCGGCCTAACTCAAGTGGAATGACTACATTGAATCCATAGTTAAATCTGCTGCGAAGAACGTTGATTCCCTGTGTATGCCCAGAATGATTTTCTCGTCTGAATCTATCTTGCACATATATAAATCTACGATGCACCATGCATCGAATACTACTGTCAAATTACGTCGGGTGCCCCTGATACTCATCTCGGGGTTCTTGACAAAATCTAACGGAGAATATATGTGCGTTGTGGTACAGTGGATATAGTTTCGGAACGAGAAACCGACGAGCCGAGTTTGAATTCCAGTTGTATCCATTGTATTCACTTACGCGCAAATACTCTTGGGAAAGGTATTAATCCGTCTCTTCCTCCCAGTTAAATAGCAGGACAGATTGGGTTCTATAGCCTTTGTCGGCAACCAGTCTACCGCAGAAAGCAATGGCAAACTACTGCGGGATAATCTTCTGCCCAGTCAGTCATGTCTCTTTCGAGACATGATCGCCCAAGCGTGTATCACGTATGGCACTTAACTGACTGACTGATCGATCTCGAGCTGGTATCTCTCCTCCCGTCACTTTCTAAACGACCTAATGTGGCCTCCCACCGTCTCTTCTACAAATATTTTCACGACTTCTGCTCCAATAATCTTAGCTCCCTGGTGGCCCCTTTGCATTAATTTAGTACTGCTATTAGACTAGAGGCTAAGTTCAGTGAAACCAATAAAATGTCACTCAACTTCTACTCACTCAACTTCTTTGCTCTCACTTCACGCCTGTGGAATTCCCTTGGGTATAATTATTTCACTGACAGCTACAATCTCCAAGTCAATTGGCATCTCTCATCTCTTAGACACGCATTCTTTCCATGATAACCATTGTATCAGGTTCTCGTTCCTTTCCACTCTACTCTCATGCAACCTTCTTCACACCAGTGTTCTTATCCTTCTCTTACCCATTCTCTTACACCCTTGTAACTTGTTCCTATTTCTCATCACTCAACCTTTATGTAACTCCCTGCACACCAGTGGCAGTTCTGCTTTGTTTCGGGTAAAATGTTTAGAAAAAAATAGTTAAACATTACATTATAATTTCCACTGGCCTTAACTATTTGAGAAATCATTTGGAAAATATCTATCTTCCAGCAATAATCAAGCCTGCATTCTCCCAACTGTTGGAATTTATATGAAGTTTGGTGTAATTTGATATTTTGTTGTAGGAGTGTATTACTAATGGTCGTTTTTAATTGATTTTGTTATTTTGATTTCTTTTTTAGCGTTGTATTATTTGAGTTTGTTTGATTTTCTTTTTATTGGGCAGGTGTCTTTATTACTGCATTTTAATGTAGTCGTAAATGGATGTTCACTTAATTGCTTTTTCGTTTGTTTGAACTTTTCATCTAGTTTTACCTCCTTTTATCATGTTGACCTCTTCATACTGGATCGATCTTTTTTCTTACCAACAAAAAAATATATATGTGTATTCAATGCCGGCCATAATTATAAGGCCACCCAGTATTTTAAAAACAATGATGTATTTCATACAGTTTTTAGTATCTATTGCCAAGTGGATAATTTTAAATGAAAACAAAATGGTTCTTTTATTACTATTACTTTGCAAAATTTTACAAGGCAGCCAGGAAGGTTTTGCTTCGGCTATCCAATAAGAAGAAGAGCCTAGCAGGGGGAAGAGATCACAAAATCTTGACACCAGATCAGTTCATTTGATGCACATATTATTGTGCAGTATTAACAAAACAACCATTCTATTTTCATTTAAAATTATCTATTTGGCAATAAATACTGAAAGTAATATCAAATATATCATTTCTTATAAAAGAAAAAGAGCTTGCCTAATAATTATGGCTGGTAGTGTATGTGTAAGTGTGACCAAGCAGTTAGAACGTTCGCCCTGGTTGATTTGTCAGGAAGGTGACTTAATGATGTTATTGATCTAGAAGGGGCGATGCCAGCGTGCGTTACCTTTGGAAAGTGTCTGAAAACTCAAGCCTTCGGAGTGAAATTGAGGAGACGGTTTCACTGAGTGTCGCTATTCCTTTAGTAGGTTCTATATATATGTCACTGGGTGATTTTTCTTCCTTTCCCAATGGCTTTTATATAGAGCACCCGCATTAGGATCAATAAATTTTTTGGCAGGTCGTTTGATGCCTAAAACTCATTGACAACATGAATTGTTAATTATACAAAAATTGCTTGTATCTAAAAATGTTTAATGTTCAACACACACACACAGACACACACACACAGACACACACACACACACTCTCTCTCTCACTCTCTCTCTATATATATATATATATTGAACCTATGCAATGAAAGTTATGAAATTTTTTAACAAAATACCTTATCAGATTAGTCTAATCAAATATGTATAAAAAAGGGACTGATATCCATACGCGTATGCGCTCCCGCCCCCTCATATATATATATATAAATGTTATAATTAATGAATACACATATTTCAGTAGATGGTTTGTTCCTAATTTGATTATTAAACACTATATTTAATTAATTCTGCCTACCAACCTGAATATTAAAGAAATCTTGTTATGAAAATATGCCTACACAGGTAGGATTCGAAACTGTCTCCTAACCGAAAGATCGGATGTACTTTGACGTCTCAACACGTTGGACCTCCTGATCAAAAAATATGCGAATCTGTCTAATATGCACGTGATAATCATTAAACCATTAATGCATGAAAATTCGAGTTGTGCCATCGAATATATATATATATATATATATATATATATATATATATATATATTGGTAGAAATAAAAAAAGAAATCAGTGGATATGTAAACTTAAATAAAATCACTTATGTATATGTGGATAAAAGTTAGTATAAGTAAGTGGGTTGACCTGATGGGGTCAAATAGAAGCCTAAAGTCAGGGGAATTGCTTTTTGTCAGAGGCCATGCCATTTAAGACTGTCAAAATAAATTAAAACAGATACTACCAATATTAGGAACTGGACTCTATCTCTCCTCTTTCCTTCCTCCTTCTCTGTACATTTATTGTCATTTATTTATTTGTTTGTTATTATTATTATTTCTATTATGTTTCCTCTTCATTTTAAGAAAACGTTCATTTCGGCAGAAAATTTATGCCAAATAGAGGAAATATTGTAAGAGTCTGATATGAGCTAATTAAGCTCATTGACATGAACTATAGTTTATAACTAATATGACGTGTTGAGTTTTCTTTTATAAACTACCCTATATATATATATATATATATATATATATATATGTGTGTGTGTGTGTGTGTGTGTGTGTGTGTGTGTGTGTGTGTGTGTGTGTGTCATTATATGTACTTTTGTTTGAATTTTTTTCTAGATCATACTAACCCCTATATATATATATATATATATATATATATATATATATATATATATAATTTACATAATGTCTGCCTATCTGTATCCCATTTTGTCTGACTGCTCGTCAGTCTCTGTTGCAGACGACTGATGAAAATTGCGTATACCCAATTTCACTCACAAAGTCAGACTGAAGACTCTGTATGATTTTCAGGCAGTTTCTAAAGGTGCTGCAAGCACTAATCTTCTCCCCATGTTGATAACTTCAATAAGTCACCTTGCTGAAGAATTGACCATGGGAAAGACGAACCCGGAATTTATGGACGTAAAGTGAACATTCGACATCTTTAATGTTTGTATTTATTTTTTTATGCATCCGTTTTTACTTATATCTATCGCATTACGAGACAAAACATTATTATTGTTCTTTAGAATCATGTAGATGAATATTTATGAAATGATGTTTAAGATTCACTAATTTGAAAAATTCTCAGATCTGTTGAGTTACAATGATTGTTCACTGTTGTTTTAACGTCTGTCTTTTGAAAAAATTGCACACTTGAAAATGAACTTATTCAAAATATTTGCTCAACCCAGTTCAGATAAAATAATTTTTTTTTATTGAAATCCTCCGCTGCATTTGATTTTTCTTTCTTTGTGTTTCTATGCAGAAATGTCAGCTGAAATTTTTATTCTTGAGATATTGTTTACCAAAGAAGGTTCTGTTTGTTTTGCTCGATTTTGACACACTTGGTGCCTAACGTAAACGTTTCTTCCATACCGTTAAGTGTCTGTTTAGTTGAATATTTCCAGCCGGCTTCAACGAGTTGATGATATAGATGGCAAAAAGCTGCAATTTTGTTTTTATCACTAAATGTAAGCAGCCTATTTACTATATATATATATATATATATATATATATATATATATATATATATATGTGTGTGTGTGTGTGTGTGTGTGTGTGTGTGTGTGTCTGTGTGTGTGTGTGTCTGTGTGTCTGTGTTTGTCTGCGTGTATATATATATGTATATATAATTTACATAATGTCTGCCTGTCTGTATCCCATTTTGTCTGACTGCTCGTCTGTCTCTGTTGCAGACGACTGTGATGTATACTACAACCATGCCGAATGGACCTTGTTTACAGTTTATGTGATAGATACCATAATCTGGCTTGATCAATAATTGCAAGTCCAGTATATTTAAACGCTCTGTCACGTTGACTTGTGAGTTCGTGCTAGAACACCAACTGATGAAAATTTCGTCTACCCAATTTCACGCACAAGGTCAGACTGAAGACTCTGTATGATTTTCAAGCAGTTTCTAAAGATGCTTCAAGCACTAATCGTCCCCCCCCCATGTTGATAACTTCAATAAGTAACGTTGCTAACAAATTGACCGTGGGAAAGACGAACCCGGAATTCATGGACGTAAAGTGAACATTCGACATCTTTAATGTTTGTATTTAGTTTTGTATGTATGTAGTTTTACTTATATCTCTCGCATTACAAGACAAAACAATTATTGTTGTTCTTTAGATTTGCGACAAAGTGAGAATATCTTTCGTCTTCGGCAAAGCACATGAGAAAAATTCGAATAAATTATGCTGGCAGCAAGAGATAATGAATAAGCATCAGTTAATAAGTGTGAAGCTCACATCAGAGAAATGAGCCACAATAACTTTCTGGCATGTATCCCATATATATATATATATATATATATATATATATATATATAACTTTGAATATCGCGGACTGATCATTTGAACCGACGAATTTAATTAAGAGATTGTCTTCCATATATTCTAAAAACTAACAAATCTCATGACAATTTCAGTTACAATTTTGCTTCTTGACAGTCAACTTGTATCTGGGGGTGGGTTATTGAATATATCTCGATCAGTCATTTTGTTTTGCAATTATCTGGTTTGTCAAAAGACATAATTAGGATTTCATAATATCATGAATATCATTTGATATGAGCTACTATAATTTAAAGATCTATGTGGACTGCTGAACTTTTTCTTTCTCTTACTGCTATCATGCTATTTCGACTAAAATTTTCTAAGACCTTTTCCATGTATGCAATACCTTTTAAAAGCTGTCTTTTTTATGGTTATGCATTCGGAAAAATAGCTGCAGAAATAGACTACAAAATTTGGAAGACCAAATTCTTCAACAGAACTCATCTACGCATTATATTCCATTTTGATCAGAGCAACCTATTATTAGCAACAAGTGTAATAAAATGTATTCCAATATTATACGATGTAATCCATTTTTTGCGAATCATAGAAACCAATCTTCGCTAAATCCACACTATCTGAGTATTCGCATGACGGATGGATGCAGATTTTTTTCAGATTTCATATATACACTTAATGAATTGTACAACTAAAGAGAGATATCTAATTTATCGTCTGAAACGTCATGCTAATGACAAAGGCAACACAACTGACTACAATAATCTAAAAAACGTTAATTTTATTGTTAGTTTTTAAAATATCTTTACTTATATGCCCACATTGCTAGACATAAGATGAATTCTTCGGAACTAATAATTTAATATTAGAATATGTCTTAATAAAATTAGTAGATGTTAAATCAAACTTTATTAAAAAAAAACTTATGTCCGTTCGAGTTAGAGTGTATATTTGACAAGACGCAACAGCAAAATGTAAGGTATCAGAGAAATAAGTAATTGCAGTGTGTGCTATCGTGATGAAAGCATTTTGTTCTCATCAAAAAATAATTTTCTGAAACGTCTGAATTTTCGTTTCAAATATGATAACAAATGTTTTTATCGATCAGATGATATTGTTGATTTTGAAAAAGAACACAAAAAATTGATAATTATTGACTCTATTTACATGTGGATTCTTGTTCTCATTTTTGTTATTGTTTTCACAACGTTTTGGAAGTTATGGTTTCCGGCCTTCATCAGGGAATTCTGAATTGAAACTTTTATTTAAAATAATGAAGGTATACTATTCTAATTCCACTTCCTATATCTAAGGACATCTCGTCTAGTTTTATTTTTAGTACTGCTCACTTATTACTCGCTCTGAGACAATTATTTTTGGGGAATGTCCGGTGAAAAAATTCTCCGTGGAGTAAACGAAACCTTAAACCTAATATGCCTTTTCATTTGTACTGCCTGTCATTGTTGACCGCACTCACCGAAACTTCTTTTTTTTTTCCATTTCTACTGCCATTGAAGATTTGCTGACATTTGTCTTTCTTTATTTACCAGCAGGTCCCATATCGTATTTTAATGCTAGAACTAGTAAAGATGTCTATGTAGTCTAGCATATGCGTTCATTAATTGAGGCGTCTAATTCTCCTATGTTAATCCATGTTCCGTATTTTTATTCATTTCATAGGGGTTAACAATTATCCTCTTACCTCCATACATGATCAGCTCTACCTGTTTTCATTGTCTCACCCCTCATTACTGTTTTTCGATATTCTGCCAGACTTATTTTTACGTGACGGCTCATTAACCTTTATATATAGTCTGCATGTCAAAAGTGCAAATAATGTCGATTCATCCTAGAAGTTAAAATAGTAACAAGAAGATAAAATAGTAACAAGAAGATTTCATTTAGTACGTAAATGAAAATGTGCCTCACACCGTTTGTGATTTCTGTTTAAACTTGATTCATGAAAAGCAGAATTCAAGTCAAACCTATGGTTTTCTGAATAATCATATTAATACTTGCCTGACAAACACAAAGGGCGAGTCTTGTATTGATAATGACAACGGTAATATTAGAAATTTCGTCACTTAGGAATACTCAGTATTTATTATATCCCTAATACCGAGTTCTTATGTCTTTGCCGAAAATGTCGAGGTTGCCTAGCATTTCCATCAATTTTTGTGTCGTATTTTGTCGAATGCTTTCGCGTAATCAATGACAAAGACATAAGAATAATCAAGAATCTCTACTGGCAGCAAACGGCCTGCATACGGACAGGTAACGACCTCAGTAGATACACAAAGATAGAAAAAGGCGTAAGACAAGAATGTGTCTTTTCACCGGATTTGTTCAACCTATACAGCAAGAATATTTTGAGGACCCTAGATGACACACCAGGATTTGTTATTGGAGGCCACAACCTGAACAACATACGATATGCGGACGATACGGTACTGATTGCGGACACGGAAAGGAAACTGCATGATCTCATACAGAAACTAGCAGTGGAGAGTGACAAGAAAGGACTACAAATAAACTTTAAGAAAACTGAGTGCATGGTCATCAGCAAAAGATACAACCCAAAATGCCAAATACAGGTGGGGGATAACAGAATCAAACAAGTCCAAGAATTTAAGTACCTAGGAAGTGTTCTAACAGGAGATGGAAAATGCGACACAGAGATCCGAAGGCGAATTGGCATGGCAAAGGACGCGTTCCAGAAGATGAGCAAAATACTAACATACAGGAAAATCTCAATAGAAACGAAAAAAAGAGTGCTAGACTGCTACGTGATGTCAGTTCTTCAATACGGCTGTGAATGCTGGACAATATCATCGAAAATGAGGACAAAACTGGAAGCGGCCGAAATGTGGTTCTACAGAAGGATGCTACGGATATCGTGGACTGAGCATACAAGCAACGACGAAGTGTTAGAAAGAATGGCAACAAAAAGGAAATTGATGCTGAGCATCAGGAAGAGACAACTGAAGTTCCTGGGACATGCAATGAGGAAGGAGAGCCTGGAGAACCTGATACTGACTGGACAGATAGAAGGAAGGAGAGACAGAGGAAGTCAGCGGATAACATATATGCAGGGTCTGATCAGGTGGATGACGGAACGGGGGTTGCCAGGAGCAACAGGAATAAACATACTAAGAGCCACAAGGGATAGGGAGACGTGGAGATCCATGATCGCCTACATCCTGAAGGGACAGGGCACATAGAAGAAGAAGAATACCGAGTTCGACTATTGATTGAAATTTATAAAATATTTCTATTAAGACAAGGTTTTTCAAGAAAATGTGCTTCTAAACACATCTATTAGATATCGCTCTTTTTAGTATTGATGGGGGGCATTTTTTTATGAACTTATGTTTAAAGTTGTGTAGAACGTCAACATCGGGGTTACGTTATTATTTTCTCTTTGACTTACATGTGTCATGAATTTTAAATATAATTAATTATAATTAATTAAAAAAGTCATGTTCTATGCGTAACATGAAAATAATCCTGAAATTTTCTCTTTCAGCTTCTACTGAATTTTGTTTTCGTTATGCCTTTGGAATATTAAAAGCTCTTGCTTTCAGCACCAAAGAGATCAACTCACCGAGAATGCCAGTAACTGCCAATTTCAGTTTCATTTTTTGCTGTAAGGATTTTTAGTTCAAAGCTTACGCGACCAAAACCCTACAGAGATTGTTATCTATTTTTTTTTTTTTTGCCATGCTTTCTTTGATAAAGAACGCAACATCCTCGGTCAGAATTGAAACCCTAACCCTGCCGATTACGATTCCCGCGTCTGCAAAACTTACGTCACGCAGCCATCTATCTAACCGGCACGAGGACTACTTAAATAGATGGGTCTATAGTAAAATGACGGGAAAACATTTGGTGAAAAATATTTTTATAGGTTTGTCTTTCTTAAACTTTTCTGAGGGGGTGGCACTTGTCATATTCAAAAAGAAAAAAAAAACAGTTATATTATCTTTTTATCGATATAGAATGTAGACCCTATTCATAATATCAATAGAATCCCTGGCTGTTACAGGATTATTGACCTTAGTTTTTTGGCGTACGAAAACACACTTTATTTTTAAGATTAAAAATAGTTTTTTTAAAATATTGAACGAACGTATACCTACCTACCTACCTACCTTCCTAGCTACCTAACCTCTCTCTCTATATATATATATGTGTGTGTGTGTCTCTGTGTGTGTGTGTTTGTGTGTATGTGTGTGTTTGTATATGAGTGTGTGTTTATAAATAAATACAAGTTTTCATAAAATAATAAAATTATGCAATTGTTTTAAAAGTAAGCATACATTAACTGAAAGACAAAATATGTGCACAAAGCTGTTGTATTGATTATAAAACATATCAATAATAACATAGCAATAGTAAACGTCTCAATCCTTCAAATGTTTAAATTTGTTCCACCCCTTCATTGAAAAACTAATCATTATCTGCAAAATATTTATTATTATTATTATCGTCATTTATTTATTACTTTTGTTTCTGGAATATATAATATAAGTTACAGCGATCTATTAATGTTTACTGTATGTATTGTAGCGAGGTGCAAATGTAGGGTCAACGTAATGAAAAGCAAAACATGCGCACGAACGTATTGATTATACAAGTTTATCAATAAGAGAATATCAATAATAAATATATCAATAATAAACATCATTCACTTCTGTTTACATACAAAACATATATTATTATTTGTTAAATTTAAAAAAATAATACACGTATTATAATAAAAATTAAGAACATAAAATTATTAAAAATGATTTTAATGAATTAAATGAATTCTAATATTAAATGAATCCGAGGACCATTATTGATAATACTAAAATAATAATCGCTGTATATACACTTTTGCAGCATCTTTCTATACACAAATTGGATTTCCATCTCGATTTTTTGCTTCTACAGATATTTAGCTCAGTTGTTTTTTGGTGTTTTTTTTTGTTATTAAGCTAAGTTCCTGTATCTTTGCTGTAAAATTTTCTGTTGTAAAGTTCTAGAATTTGTACTTATATTTTCGATCTTAGTTTTTAATTTGGGATTAATGAGGAAATGTTTGTTACATGGCTGACACGTCATGCTGACGTCGAAGTTTCGTGAAGGCACAGTAATGACGTCCTCACTCATCAGTCGTTTTCTTGAATTTGCTGTTGTCTCCCGGTTTTATTCTTATTTACATAGAGTTTTGTGTAATTTAATTAATTAAATGAATTCTAGTATTAAATGAACCCTAGAACCACTATTGTAATACAGGTAATACTGGTGTATTTACTACATACCTAATTTGCAAACCCCTATTTATTTGTTTCTTCTTCGTTTCAGAAAAAAATTGAGAATTTCAAATCATTGTACATGTGATTACAAATTACAAGTTTTAAAAATGCTTAAATTTAAAAAAGAGACTATACAGAATTTGAAAAATAATTCACTTATTAAATTCACAGTGTCAACATTTAACGTTTGTAAGCAACACCTTCGGGACATACACTAAGGCTATCCTATCGAGCAAGTAAATTGAGTGCGAAACAAGGTTTAAGAGATATAACAAAAAGAGAAGCATTTATTAAGTACTACAAAGGGGAGAAATTTTTAGATGTCATGGTTACGAATGGACTAAAGAAACACACATATAAAATAATAATAATTATTTAAAAATATGAGATTGATCTCACATTAAATCGATATTATAAAAAGGCCTTTTCTAAATTGAAAAAAAATCAATATTAACACATCTGACAAGTACTGTGGCTTAAGGAATGCCTATTGAACAGCCCAGTTGAGCATTACTGTAAACTACACATTATTTGAATTCAAATACAAAAATAGGATTTATCTTAGAAAAGTTAAAAAAAAATTGATAGTTCATCTTCCACTTTGGTATTTTGAACAGGAGTAGAGTTTGAGTTTTGTTTAACTGCATATCAACATCTCTCTGGGTTATTTAATGCCAAACATATAGGGTTTTAAGGTATTTTTTTAATGTTCGGTTATAGTGAGAAGGTTGCTTTAGTCTGAGTTTGGCGAAAAAACATTTTTGCTATCTTTTTTTAATTTTAGAAAGCTGAAAATATCTTCTACTTATGCATTCAAAAATGTATTGCTGGTAATAGTTTTTCTTCAAAAATGTATATTTTTCTATAAAAATTTATTTTTATACTTCCATAGTGTTTTGACCTTCGTTTGGGGGTTAAATATTTTCCCATAGCTGGGACCCTAACAGGTGCTCCCACTACGGGTCAGGGTGAACCTTGGCACAACAGCAATTAAGAGGTGGTTCCCAATCAGAGGCCTTGGTGCAGGAGTAGAGATTTATCCTTTTTTTACTACTTAGGACTAGATTTCCGTTTTTTCTGAAATAAATTTCAAATTCATTTTTATACTTCTAACGTCTCCGCCCACATTCTGATATTTTATTTGATATTTATCATTTCTTCAAAAGGGCACCTCGGCGTGGTATGATGGTTAGCAAGCTCGTCTCGCTAGAATCATTATAACTGAGTAGTGAGCTCGATCCTCTCTGTGTACCCTCTACTTTCGGCCGTGTGTCACGTCTAAGCTACGCTTAGAAAATCACCTTCCGCCCGGTTTGGAGGTTGGACGCAGGGCTAACAACCCTGCCCCATAAAAAAAAGAGTGTTACGGAAACACCAAAAACGCAGCCCTACACACCATTGGATGTAACGGAAACGTTTATTTATTTATATTTCTTCAAATGAAGTAGATAGGTTCACCTGTCGCCCGGTTCGCCTGTCGACCGGTTCACCTGTCGCTCGGTTCGCCTGTCGAACGGTTTGCCTGTCGCTCAGTTCACCTGTCGATCGGTTCACCTGTCGACCGGCTCACCTGTCGCCCTGTTTGTCTGTCGACCGGTTCACCTTTCGACCGGTTCAACTGTGGCCCGGTTCGCCTGTCGCCCGGTTTACCTATTGACCGGTTCGCCTGTCGCCCGACTTGCGTGTCGACCGGTTCACATTCACCCCTAGTCTTTTAAGCAGGTGTAAGGATTCATCCCTTGTTTCTGATTTAGGATTAGCTTTCCAGCTACTTCTAAAGTTTTCTCATTTTCTTTCATGATTACTCGCCACTTGCGTCTTAGTGGCATTAACACCTTGCTTTGAGGGAATTTATTGCAAATATATTCTCCTTCTTCCAGACAACTTATATTTTTTCTTGGAAAATATTTTGTTTTTGGGAACATTTCTTCTTGAACATTTCAATATCACTTATTTCTTCGCTTTTCGGAGATGACTTTCCTCGTTAGTTAAACCACTTTCCTCTTTTTCATTCTCTCTTATCCCTTATATATTGACGCTTCCATTTCCTTTGCCGTTCTGGTTTACATGATTTTTTTACCTTGAAATTTTATCAATTTAAAATTTTCCTATTTTTCACTAACTCATCTTTCTACGCTAACTTCATGCTAGTATCCACTTACCTCCCTTTCTTTTTGACCTCTTCTTTCTACAATGTTTTTTTTTTCATTCCCGCGTTTTACTTGCAAATCAAACAAATGATAACATAGCCGCTACTAACTGCCAATCCCAAAGTGTTATAAACCACGATGAGATATCGAATGGTGAGTTAAAATTACATCAGGTAGTTAGACTCAATTGTGTAGTCCTTTTGTTTTCGCCGACGGATAATTTGAGTACAGGCAACGATGACGTATATCAGCTGGAATCTCTTTGATGTTTGTCGATATTCATCCAAGCGTTCGGCGTTTGTCGGTACTGCTAAACTGGCCGGAAGTGCGTGCAAACTTAACCTCAGGGTGAGAAGTAAAGAAACATTATGTGAAATTGCGTACATTATTGCAAAAGGAGGAGATTGAGAGAAAGAAAGAAAGAAAGAAAGAAAGAAGTAGAGGAAGATAACTTACACGAATCAAAAGGTAAGTAGAGAGAGAGAAAGAGTGAGACAGAGAAAGAGAGAGAGAGAAAGAGTGAGACAGAGAAAGAGAGAGAGAGAGAGAGAGAGAGAAAGAGTGAGACAGAGAAAGAGAGAGAGAGAGAGAGAGAGAGAGAGAGAGAGAGAGAGAGAGAGAAAGAGAAAGATAGAGAAAAATCGGAGGAAATGTTGGATTAACGTGTTTTCCCGTCGCGTTCGTTTGAGATTGTCTGACTTTTTCTTTGTTTAAATTTTACTTGCCTAAAATCCTCAAATTATACAATTGTCTTAAATCACAAAAGCGTTCTTCTTCTAACCGGCTGTTATTCTTACATTTATTTTTTTGTTTCTATATTTGCTGACTTCTCTAGTTTTCTATTTTTACGTTTTTGTTCTTGTTTTGATTCCTGTGCCATGATTTACAACTGTCTTTTCTGAAATTTCTTAGACTGTTTATATTTTCTTTCTTCATCTTATTTGAACTCAACAGAAATAATTAATCTCTTAAATAAAGGAAACACTATTATTACGTTTGAACGTGTGTCCATGTGTGGGTATATGAATCTCTGTGTGTGTGTGTGTAGGTGTGAGATCTTGGGTTGTATATGGACACAAACTTAGAGAATACATTTAGATGGAATTTCGCTAGTTACATATTACTGATCTCAGAAATTTAACCAAGAGTGATCAGGTTAAATTATAACGTAGGGGTTCAGAAAGGTAATATCTATTTGTTGATATTAATAACTTACTTATGACTTAAGGGACTCTTGAGAATCCCGTGACACCTTGTTGGTGTGAACAGACAAACGTTACTTACTTTTACAGAGACAACAACACAAATCCAATGTTTTCTAAAAAGACAGTACAAAGCAGCTTAGTTCCTCTCGGGGATATTACAAGACCTTTTTTATTCGTTTCTTTCACATACTGCTTGTATTCTTATAAGTGCTTAATTTTTCTTTGGGTGTAAATATATGTGACATATATACGTGTTTCATGTTAGTATGATTCATGTATGCGTACTCATGTATATGTACTCGTGTTTTGTATATAAAATATTTTCATGTTTAATTCTTGGAATTGAAATCGATCGTTTTGGGTTATACTAGTCCTTCCTTCAGTCACGTTAAGTTGTTAGTCTATCACATATATAATGTTGCCTATTCGATCATGGATATAATATTGCTTATAATAAATCTTGGAAGGGTAAAATATATATATTTACTTTCAGTAGTAGAACATTAACAAAATAAAAAGAAGGACATTTTATCACGTGCAATAAACAGCTATCACCATCAAAGAATTGCTTTACATTTTAACTTGATCAGATATTAAAAGAAAAAAAGTATAAAAGAAGCGGAAATTGAAGATAGGATATTCGGCGCTAGTAGTAGCTATTGTCCAACACAATATACGTCAAAACCAAATCTATCTAAACTTATTTATAAATGGAACTTTGTCTCTGTGTGTGTGTGTCTGTGTGTGTGTGTATCCGTTACCTATAGACTCCGAAACGGCTGAATCGATTTTTTGAGAACTTACACAGTTGTATTAAAAGCGTCTGCGAGTGTTCTTAGCTAGGTTTTGTGTCTAGGTACCTCGGTCGAAAATCGATTATCGAAAAAATCGGCTGAACCGATTTTCTTGTAAATGTACACAGTCGTACATAAGCGTCTGCGAGTGTTCTTAGCTAGGTTTTGTGTTGAGGTATCCCCGATAAATATCGGAAATCGATAATCGAAAACCGAAAAAATCGGGTTATAGAAAGAATGGTCCGGTTTTAATCAAATTTGATACACTCATAGACAAAAACATAAGAAACGATATTCAGAAGTTTCAAGGTTGCAGATCTTACAATCGTGCAGAAAAGCGATAATATATATTTATAACAGCAAGATGCCTGTGTCTGTGTCTGTTTATCTGCCTGTACTGTATTTTTTCAGCCCTTTTATTTTAGTTTTTGCTTCGGATTTGGCTATAAGTAGGTATAATTGTAGTTCTTAGTCTCAGCCATGATACCATTTACTTAGATGACTTATTTAGCCTTCAAAATTCAGTTTACGACGAAAAAGTTCATTTGATATCGATACCAGGAAATCAAAATTTTACTTACATCCATTCATTTTTCTTTCAGTCTACGGTTTCGCTTTAACTGGAAACAACTATTGCTTTTTAGTCTTTCGTGCAAACGTCCAAAGAGTCTGAGCTCCAGGACCATGGATTAGTTTTAAAGCTTTCATTACACCCGAGCAACGCCGGGCTATACTGCTAGTATTAACGTAAGACATCGAAACATGCTATTAAATGTTTTTTTTTTATATGTGATGTGTCCGTTTGCTACCAGCGCTCTCCACAACTTCCCACACTTTACAGGTCTTACTCGTTTTCTTATTTTGTTATCCCCACTAAACCTTGTTCAGCCATCCAAGTACACTGGTTTGCTAGTTAGATTATTCTCTTGCTTTCAATCTGTCTTGTGAGGATCAAATTTTCCAAGCAGTCTTTTCTCATTATGTGGCTAAGAAATTGCAACATTCTGTTCTATTATAAGTCTGTTAAATGTAAGTTATTTTTGTTTCCATTTTCTCTAGAATTTCGTCATAGCTTGCTTCATGGTATTCTCGGAATTTTTTTCTAAAACCATATTTCTGTTCCGATTTCTCATTGCGAGCCGCTATCTATTACAATACCCACACATCTGTAATATACTACCTTGAATAGCAGGGGTAATTGACAGGTACATCCGGCCGTAGGCAAGGTCAACAAAGAACAAGGGTGGTTGACAGATATATCCAGTCGTATATGATGTCAATAATAAAAAAGAGAACACACGCAACAACCGGATTGAAAGGCGATGCTCGAAGAGTGGGTAACAGATAGTTCCGGCTATAGATAAAAGTCAACCAAGGACAATGGTAGTTGACAGACATATCCGGCCGTAGATGATTTCAAGAAAGCGACAAACCGATAAAGCAAACATTCGTGGGCGATTGAAGATTATATGTAGTCTAGAATTTTTGGCTCTCGCTGGTTTCCAACTCCCGACGGCTCCTTCGTGTGCGTTATTTCTCTCGGGCTGCCCTCCTGCTCCACACGTCACCCACTAAGAATAAAAATATAAGATTATATTTATATACATACGTGTCCCTCGTTGTTTGTACAGATTCAGCATATGCTACACATCCAAAATCGCGTTATATTATTTCGAATATTAAGACCCTAAGCAAACCTATTTAAATATACATTTATTTTACGTTTATTTTATTGAATTTTGGATATTTAACCTGTTTGTGTAGATTAAGTCATTTAAAATTTTATTGTTATTGACTAACCGGTTTTTATTAATTTCTCTGTAAAGATTTACAAAAAAGATTATTTTTCATCCAATAAATATCTTTCATTGCTATTTAAATACATGTTTTCCCAAAATTAAATTTCACTATAGCGAAAGTCAGTTTAAATTTTTCTTATTGCTTGTAGCCTGATAATCAATTGCAAAAAGAAAATACCAAATTATTGAGCAATTTAATACTCTATTCTGAAATAGTTTTAAGATACTTTGTAGGTTTACATGTTTCGTATTTTTTCTTGTTAGGTTTGGATAAATACGTATAAGCAAAATTTGAAAGTAATTGAAACTTATAAAAATACTAGAATATTCGTAAATATTTCTCAAAGTCTAGCAAACATCAGAGTTGACTTAAATTTTGCTTTTTTTGATACTCTCTATATTATATCAAGTTTCATTGTCTAGAGAAAAGTATTAAAAAAAGACTGAATCGCAATCAATAAAGTTGTTAAAATAAATAGAAAATACACATAAAGATAATCTGTGTAAGATATAAATTCGATTTGACCAATGTTAAGCCAGATGAATGTATAACAGATATTGTGTTTATTCGTGAATCAAAATGAATGGCTAAGTAGTTCAATCCTTGACCTCCATGAAGATTGTGTATACATTTTTATCACCAGAGAAGCGTGCAATCTAATCTCGATAATCTTTGTAATTTTTGGTAAATCAGATGGATTAATTGAATTAATTATAAAACTCTTTTGCTTGCATGAAATACACGTGACAAAATATGTGGCACACGACTTCATCTTTCATGTGTCATCTTCCTTCAAGACTTGTGCGATAATGGTTCTTCAAAACTTACCGTCATTTGTTTCTCTTGGCAGCGTTTGACTTCTTACCATTCTTATTGCCTCTATTCTGCTAACCATTCAACCAAACTCATCGAATAGTTACTCTCTGATTCCCTTTACGCTCTCTTTCTTGAATATATTCTGGGACTATTATATTTCCTAAACCATTTGCCTCAAATTATGTTCAAGTAATATCAACATTTCGATTCTGCACAAGAAGAAGAATAAAAAGTTATTATCCACTGGCATGACAGGGTTCAATATCTGACCAATAAACCGGTGTTAAATGAATAAAGTAATAGATGTAACCATTTTAGTAATTCCACTGATACAGAAACGGAACTCTCGGGTTATAAAAATTATAATTCTGGTCTTCACTCATATTTCAGACCTAAAAATGTCATCTCAAAAAATAAAGCTCTTCCCAAATATATGTCGAGCATACGTTGAATAGAAGTCTAACAAGAGTTGTAGAAATGGTTATCACTGTAGTACAGTAGAGCCTCTATTTACGAAAGGCTATACATACGAAATTTTCAGATTACGAAACGTCTGTTCGGAAAAATATTGCCTCTTGTTACGAAAGAAATTTCAGGATACGAAAGGCGAAGATTTCAAAATACGCGCTGCTACTCACAGCTCCCAGAGTCCACCTCATTGCCTCCTCGTCTCTCATTGACCCCACTCACCGGTGTCTTCGTACAGTCGCCCAACCGCAAAGGTAAATGTATTTTTTTCTTTACTCTATTCTTTGTTCTTTATTCTTTACATTATGTACAAATCTCATTTTTATGTTTATTGGGCAGTAATCTAATTCTAACATGTATTTGTTGCAGGTTTTGATGCATTTTATAATATGTAAAAAAATGATGTCCGAATTTTGGGAGGCTTGGAACCGATTCGGGCATTTATAGAGTAAAAAGCGCCTGTAATTACGAAATTTTTACGTTACGAAACGACTTTCAGAACAAATTAATTTCGTAAGTAGAGATTCTACTGTATTTGTGACATTCATTCAACTATCCATCCATGACATTGGCACGTATAACTATAAAATATTTGCCTTTAAAATCACCTTCAGAATAATAATTGAAAAAGTATCAAGAATGCATCCCGTAGCGCAGGATATGCAGATAGAGTAACGTTTAATGAAAATCGGTGCATTGATTTCGAAATCCAACTTGCATTCAGTTTCAAAAATATTCTACGGAAAGTCTGATTCCCTCCACATGTTGAATATAATTGTAGGCTGAAGTTTCTTGTCTTTAAACGCAATTAGTACAGGCATAGGACAACACCGATATCAAAGCTATGTAACGATAAACATTTCCAAAGAAGACATGGAAAGTTACAAATATGAAAGGAATAAATCAGTGAAGAGACAGTGTCGCCTATATTTTCAAGGCTATTACAGTAATGTTTTGCAGGATTTTTTTCTGTAGTCCAGTGTAAAGCGAGCAATAACTAAGAAAGATGTTTTGCACAACCAATTTTCTATCGTAATGTATTCAAGCATCCAAAGGTTCCCTAAACATTGTCCTTTTTAAAGACTAAACCAGTTTTTTTTTTATGCAATAATTGCAGTTAAAAATGCAAATGTGTAAGAATTTTCCCTAGTTGAAGCTTAGATATATGTCAGGAATATCCGGGTGAGGCGTTAAACATAGAATAGGTTATCTTCTGCTACAAAGGAACGGATAAGGCCAGCAGACAGATAAAGAGAAAATATTGGCATGTTCGGTCATTTAAAATACTTCTCTTATCTATAGATATAAGCGAGTAGATTATTAACTTGAACTCTAATAAAATTTATATGGAATACAATGCAAATTCAAAGAAATACGTGAAAACTGGTGAAATGACTTTAAGATACCTCGGTAAACAATCAAAATAAAGATTCTCATTCGATTCAAAGCTGTGACTAATATAAAATTCATAGGTTTGGCATTCCCTCCGGAATTAAATTATTTCCTTATTCAAATTCTCTTTTATCTATCTTTCATGATTCACTGTGAAGTTTTATCTGTAAGCAACATGGCATTAAAACCAAAACCAAATGCTATTTGCTGTTTTTTTCTTCTTTCATTTCGTTTATTTCATGTGGTAGATCTCATGCATATTTTTTCTAGAGACGGCCACGTTGATATGTGTTTGTAAATAAAATAAATGCAAGAAGCAAAAGCAAGATAAGTTTATGGCTAGGCCAAGGGAGGGGCCGTCTTACGGAGCTTCAAGCTGCTACTTGAGTTTTATGGGCCAGTAGGTTTACTTAGCAGGGATGTGAAATGCAAACGTGTACTACATGTGCACCTCGGAGCACTGCACATAAAAGTGGGCAAAGGAAGAGATATATGTTCTCTCAGGTTTCCACCGAGGTTAGGAGCTGATGGCTGTAACCATGCACGGATGTTGTAAATTAAAAGAGAACATTTCTTTTTTGAAGATCTCAGATAAAGTATTTGCATTATTTATTGTATATCTTTTGGTTTTGCTTTTGCATCTTTTGTGTTTCTTTTATTCCGACGTCTTAGTTGGTGTATTATTCAGCTTTCACACTCGGCAATGTTACATCCAGTAGCCTTTATAAGTTGCTAAGTACGTTCTTGTTTTCTGCTCTTCATTCTTATATCTAAACGTATTTACAAATGGAACGTTGTCTGTGTGTAAGTGTATGTGTGTGTGTACGTGTATGTGTGTGTCCGTTGCCTATAGACTCCGAAACGGCTGAACCGATTTTCTTGTAAATGTACACAGTCGTACGATAAGCGTCTGCGAGTGTTCTTAGCGAGGTATCCCCGATAAATATCGGAAATCGATAATCGAAAACCGAAAAATCGGGTTATAGAAAGAATGGTCCGGTTTTAATCAAATTTGTTACACTCATAGACAAAACATAAGAAACGATATTCAGAAGTTTCAAGGTTGCAGTTCTTACAATCGTGCAGAAAATCGAGAATATATATTTATAAAAGCAAGATGTCTGTGTGTTTGTCTGTTTATCTGCCTGTATGTCTATTTTTTCAGCCCTTTTATTTTAGTTTTAGCTTCGGGTTTGGCTCTAAGTAGATATAATTGTAATTCTTAGTCTCAGCCATGATACCATTTACTCAGATGACTTATTTAGCCTTCAAAATTCAGTTTACGACGAAAAAAACTTATTTGATATCGATACCAGGAAATCAAAATTTGATTTACATCCATTCATTTTTCTTTCAGTCTACGGTTTCGTTTTAACTGGAAACAACTATTGCTTTTTAGTCTTTCGTGCCAACATCCAAAGAGTCTGAGCTCCAGGACCATGGATTAGTTTTAAAGCTTTCATTACATCCGAGTAACGCCGGGCTATACTGCTAGTCGAATATAACTGTTTAACAGAATCACAAGACTGCATGTTAAAGTCAAAGCAAAACCGTACAATTTTTAAAGAAGTCAGTTAATTCTTTTCAATAATGTATTTCTTTTATTTCAATCAAAGATATTTACTGGATCATTTATTAAACATTTAACGTGAGATAATCTTAAGAGAAATATAAGTCCTATCAAGATTTAATATAGATAGACAAAGTCTTAACAACCTCAAATATACAATACTGATGGTAGATACAGATATGAAACAGTAGAAACCTCAAGAATATTTAGGAAAGGAAAGCGCGAATGCAGAAATAAATATCAGTTTTATAAAAGAACCCAGCTATGGTTGTTAGGAAGGAAATATAATATGGAAAATTTTAAACAATCAAGTAAGTACAGAAATTTAAATGTTAAGGGAGTGTTTAACAGAGTACGGGAAATGTGACACAAAAATCTGAATACGCATTGGAATAGTAAAATATACTATCCGAAAATTAGGAAAAAGTATTAAGGGACGAGAAGTTGAGAAAAGTATGAATAAACAGGACAATTTCGATAGAAAGAAAGAAGAGAGTACTGGATTGCTATGTGATGTCAGTTATTCAATATGGTGGTGAATGCTGGACAATATCATCAAAGATAAAGGGCAAAATTGAAGCAACTGAAATGTGGTTCTACAGAAGGATACTACGAATATCATGGATCGAACATGTGAGCAATGATGAGGCTTTGCAAAGGATAGAAACGAAAAGGAAATTAATACTGAGCATCAGGAAGAGACAGCTGAAGTTCCTGGGACATGCAATGAGAAAAAAAGGGCTCGGAGAAGCTGATACTAACAGGCCAGATAGAAGGAGAAAGAGACAGGGGAAAGCAGCAGATAACATATTTGAAGGGCCTGATCAGGTGGATGACAGAACGAGGGTTGCGTGGTGTTACAGGACAGGAGAAAGCTTGCTAATAGCCGCCACGTATAGGGAGACGTGAAAAGCCATGATCGCCTAGTCCTGAAAATACAGGGCACACAGAAGAAGAAAAAGATTAAAGGACTATGAAATTTTACAAGAAAAAAGAGTGCTTAACCATTATGTAATATTAGTCCTCCAGTGAATGCCTGGCAGTTTTTTCTCAGATTATGTAGAGACTTCAGTTATCAGAGATGTGATTGTATAGATCGATGCTAAGAATATCAAGGATAGGGCATGAAAGTATAGAGGATTTAAAAAAAAATAAAAATGGAGAGTTGACACTTAATGATAAAAGGAAGATTGGAAAATTTAACTCTCACAGGAATACAGGACGCGCAGAGAGAAACAATGAATTGCAAACTAATTCGTTTAACGGATGTAAGAACAGATAGCAGCTTTTTCTTCTTCTATGTGCCCTTCAGGACGTAGGCGATCATGGTTCTCCACGTCTCCCTATTCCTTGTGACTTTTAGTATGATTGAGCCTGTTGCTCCTGGCAACCCCCGTTCCGTCATCCACCTGATCAGACCCTGCAAATATGTTATCCGCAGACTTCCTCTGTCTCTCCTTCCTTCTTTCTGACCAGTCACTATCAGATTCTCCAGGCTCTCTTTCCTCATTGCATGTCCCAGAAACTTCAGTTGTCTCTTCCTGATGTTCAGCATCAATTTCCTTTTTGTTGCCATTCTTTCCAACACCTCCTCGTTGCTTGCATGCTCAGTTCACGATATCCGTAGCATTCTTCTGTAGAACCACATTTCGGCCGCTTCCAGTTTTGTCCTCATTTTCGATGATATTGTCCAGCATTCACAGCCGTATTGAAGAACTGACATCACGTAGCAGTCTAGCACTCTTTTCTTCGTTTCTATTGAGATTTTCCTGTATGTTAGTATTTTGCTCATCTTCTGGAACGCGTCCTTTGCCATGCCAATTCGCCTTCGGATCTCTGTGTCGCACTTTCCATCTTCTGTTAGAAAACTTCCTATGTACTTAAATTTTTGTACTTGCTTGATTCTGTTATCCCCCACCTGTATTTGGCATTTTGGGTTGTATCTTTTGCTGATGACCATGCACTCAGTTTTCTTAAAGTTTATTTGTAGTCCCTTATTGTCACTCTCCACTGCTACTTTCTGTATGAGGTCTTGTAGTTTCCTTTCCGTGTCCGCAATCAGCACTGTATCGTCCGCATACCTTATGTTGTTCAGGTTGTGGCCTCCAATAACAAATCCTGGCGTGTCATCTAGTGTCCTCAAAATATTCTCGCTGTATAGGTTGAACAAATCCGGTGAAAAGACACATCCTTGTCTTACGCCTTTTTCTATCTTTGTGTATCTACTGAGGTCGTTACCTGTCCGTATGCAGGCCGTTTGCTACCAGTAGATATTTTTGATTATTCATATGTCTTTGCCGAAAATGTCGAGGCTGCCTAGCATCTTCATCAATTCTTTGTGTCGTATTTTGTCGAATGCTTTCGCGTAGTCAAAGAAGCATAGGTACAAGTCTTTCTTCATTTGTAATGCCCTTCCAGAGAGCATCCTAATCATGAATATGGCGTTTCTTGTTCCAGTGTCTTTGACGAACCCGCGCTCTTCCTGCCCTATCTCTGTCCTGCTTCTCGCTCTATTCATTAGGATTCTGACAATCAGTTTTGTAATGTGACTCATTAAGCTGATAGTTCTGTGTAGTTCGCACTCATTTGCACCAGGTTCCTTCGGTAGCGCTATAAATATCGACTTGCATAGGTCGTCTGGTATTATTCCGCTGCTATAAATTTCGTTTATTATGTCGGTAATCTTTTCTATGGCATATTCTTCTAAGGCTGTCAGCAGCTCTATCACTATGCCATCTGGGCCAGGTGCTTTGTTTCTGTTCATTTTGGCCATTGCAGCTTCCACTTCGGATTTCAGTATTTCCGGTCCATCCATCTCCTTGTGTATTCTCGGTTGTTCTCTCTTGTCACAAAAGAGATCCTTTATATATTCTTCCCATCGCTGGAGTATTTTCTCTTTCTCTAATATGATTGTTCCTTCCTTGGATTTTATGCATCCTGTTGAGGAGCAGGTTTTTTGTCCTGTCAGTTCTCTTATCTCTTTATGCATCTCTGCTTTGTTGTTACTGCTCAGTCTCTCTACTTCTGCGCATTTGTTGTTGAGCCATTCCTTTTGGCTTGTCTGCATTTGTTCCTTATCTCCTTGTGAAGTTTTTTGTACTCCGCTCCGTGCCTTGGCGTTATTTTTTGTTTCCTTTGCATCATGCGGAGGATCTCTTCGGTCATCCACTCGAGCAGCAGTGATACTAAAAGAACAAATATTGCTAAGAGCTACAAGGAACGGTGAAAATCAACGATTGTCAATGTTCTAAGGATGATGTAATCTAATGCAAGATGAGGTTATACGTGAAAAGAAAGTAGCATAAGAAAGAAAAATAAAAGCTTTATATCAACAAAGTTGAATTTGAAATATCCACTTAAACCAAGATGGTCTTAATGTGGCATTTAAAAATAAATCTCCAAAAGTAAAGTAGACGCAAGGATACATGATTGTTTATTAAAAATCACATATTTTTCCGAGTCACTTATATATATATATATATATATATATATATATATGTGTGTGTGTGTGTGTGTGTGTGTGTGTGTGTGTGTGTGTGTGCGCGTGTGTGTGTGCGTGTGCGTGTGTGTGTGTGTGTATGCGTCTGTGTGTGTGTTAATTCGGCTGCGTTTGGACTGTGAAATCATTCGTGGTTGAGTGGTATAAGACGCATCAGTTTAATTGAATTAGCTTCCTCTATGTTATTAGTTGTCGCAGTTTCGGATCATGTCGGATGATCTATATTTTCATAACAAAAATCTTTACAATAATATTCAGGCCGGTATATATAAATATATTTTGTAATTACAAAAAATGTATCTACTCAAATACGAGTATCTCTTAAAAATAACGTTCACACACACACACACACACACACACACACACACACACACACACACACACACATATATATATATATATATATATATATATATATATATATAACACTTTGAATGGAATTCATATACGCCAGTAATTGTAATAAAGGGTTCGGTTCGAAATTTCTAGCACCTGAAGAAGGCTGGAGCGTGCAACGGTCGAAACGTCGTACAAATGCCAACAAAGATGAGGACAATAGTTCAAATAATGTAAATAATGTATATAACACTTATTGTTATATCTGCCACCTCCAAATATATCTTTCCATATTTTACTGACATTCACTTGGGCCAATTTGAAGTTGCTAAAAAAAAAACAAAAAGAAAAGATTGAATAGTGTCATCGCTGTGTGATAATATCACCTCGTTGATTCTTCTGCTTCAAGATTGACCAAAATAAGAATTCAGTTGATGGAATTACATCAAAGTGTCTGTTGGCTATTGCTTGAGAGATTTTACATCGGGTTCTTTGGGAAATAGCATCAGTGAACAATATTTTGTTATTGTCATAAATCAATAGGATTTAAAACTTCGGACCTGTACAGATATAAACAAATAAGAAATATTTTTATGCGCTTTCAGGACATTGGAGATTTTATCATGATACAGATTTCTAATCGTTATTATTTGTGGATTGTCAAATCTCTTAGTGAGATATTTCACCGTCGTCTTTTCCATGCCTTGGAAACGAGTGATTTCTTTCTCTTTGAATCGTTGCCACCTAATCTAAAGAGCAGAATTTATGTAACAGTTTAAGCCATAGATGAAGGGAGAAAAAATGGGTATATGTGCGGTTGTGCGAAAGTGAACGCAACATACTTGACCGGAATTTCATTAGATTCTCGGCTGAATAAATAATGAAATTAATCGTTTATTATACAAAATGCATACTGTATTCAACAACCGAACGATTTCTGTCGGTTAAAATTAATAAAATTTTTATCTTAAAACTTTTTCGAGAAAAAAAAACAAAACAAACAAAATGTCTGTATTTCTAAAAAGTCAAAAGATGGCGAGTAATGCTGCATTTTAATGCTTATCACTGTTTCTTTTTCAGACTTATAATTTTCTGTTTCCGTTTTACTCCCAAAATATAGACATTGATGTTTTTTTTTCTAAGTATAATCACTCACATTCATTCTCAGTCAATCAGACCCCATTATTTACCAACACAATTACCTGTCTGTCTTCTAGCACACACACATGAATACACATATATATGTCGCTGTTTAAAACATACATATACATCAAGCTAAACGCACATACATACACATTGTATTATGTACAAAAATATATAATGAAGAAAGTTAGCTGTTATCTTCATGCGATTAGTCTTTGCAATTTTGAATACATGTAGGCATGAACCATAAACTGGATGTGCCCACAACGTAGTGGTCATAGGTGTGCCAATTTCAAATTCCAGTTGAGGCCCTTTCGATCCCTTCCGCGCAAATAGAGTTGGAAATGTATGAATCCACCCCTTCCTACTATCTAGGACAAATAGCAGTGAAATTAGTCACACTAGCTTTGGCTGGCAACCCAAGGAGATGATTCAATGAATTCAAAACCTGTGTACGTTGATCTAGCAACTGCACACTGTAAATAATAACCTACCAGTTTCTGTAACAACCACAGAGTTAACCTACAAATGTTTTCGGTGGGTAACTAGGAAGTCACGTAGTTATTTCTCAACAACTTTGTATTGCGTTAGACGATGTACAGAAACAATTATTTTGGCTTTTTTTTCCTATTTTAATCTTTATTGTTATTATATTTAGCCTTTTCATTCTTTCCATGTAGATAATATGTTGTTTCGTCTCTGCTGCCTGAAATCACAATTAAGAAAACGAGCTTGGGAATGTTTTTGCTCCATTTCCCGCTCACTATTCACTTAAGGCAAAGTAAATGATTCTTTGTCGGATTATCGTTCACTAAACTGGAATGTCAGTGCTCGAGATTAAATGTTTCCAGCGGCCGCGGACTGTTCGGCGCCGGTAGAAGTGATCGAACACCTTGAGCTTCTGGATGTTTTCGAATATTACAGCCGTAGAGAATGATCTTCCTGATTAGAGCTTTGTAGAACGACATTCTTCATGATTTTCGTCCCGGATACATACCACAGCCGCTTTATAAGTTGATTGAACGCAACAGCGGTAGCTAGAACCAATGTCCTTTCGATGTTTCAAAAGAGAGAATTAAATTAACCCGAGAACACTAACCATGGGTATATAGTACCCAGCACAAATGACGCCATTTTAATTACAATTTAATCAAATTTTCAGCACCTGATTTTCTTACCTAAATCATATCTTTTTCAGTTTTTTTTAATGTTAACTCAAAGTACAAATTTTGAATTGCTTGCATGTAAAATATATTAAATAAAGATTTATATTTAATATTTTTTTGATACTTTTATAATTGGGTATGATATACCCATGGTTAGTAGTGGTGTAACTTTAAATAATGGTTAGTCTTCCAGGGTTAAAAAAAATCACTAACATCTACTGTTTCTTGTTAATCTATGCGAGGTTTATCTTTATAAATGTCTACGGGTAACTACAGTATTTGACATTAATTAAACCATGCCTTTATACAATTTTAAATTTAAATTAATTTTCCGACCAGCACTTGTTTTTGAGCTTCTATTATATCTGCGCACAAACGCCAGCGTCTGTAATTGAATGGCTTCTATCTGCTTCCCAAGAACCTCTTCTTGTTTTACGTATGAAGATAATCTATTTGCACGAATCACTTTGCCACCTCAGCCGCTCAGCTGTAAAATGAGAGTGACGTGCGTTCGCCACCCTTTAAATAATTCTGGTGTCAGTTGACTATTCGCAGTGGACTGTAAGATCTGATGAAACAACTTTACCATCAATTAGGGCTGTGAAGCCCTTCAGAATGTGAAAACGTGTCACTCTCACCTGCTAAAACTTATATAGTCGAGGCGGTAGAAAAACTGGAAGATATCTATTTAACTCCCATGATTTTCTTCATTTAACAGCAACTTTGTTCATATCTGTATCGATCAAGTTAAAGGTTTGCCTGGTGGGCTTGACGGAAGCAAGTTTTGTTTTAATACGATGAAGTAAAGAAAAATGTTTCATTTGAAAGTGCAGTATTCATAGGTTGGCACGTGGTCAAGTGGTTTACGACACTCGCATTCGGTTTATAAAAACTGCTTTCGATTTGTGAATGAGGTAATTTCTTGACAGTTTATTAGCCTGAGGAGACTATCGCAGATTACGGTTAGGAAGTACCGGAAACATATTCCACGTTTTGAACTCGGCCTTGTCAGTGAGGCTTTGAAAAGCAAACGCTTTGTAAGCCGTCGTTGGGGAAAGGTCACTTCAGAGCTCACCACTGTTGATCTGGTCAGTTTTTTTATTCATTTCACCTCAATCTTGGTAATAAAGCTCCAGAGACAGAATGAACTAGTAAATATGATAGAGTATGTAAAATAAAACAATAAATAGATAAAATGAATAAACACTATTAAGAAAGAGGACTGTTAGAGGAGAGTACTGGATTGCTATGTGATGTCGGTTTTTCAATATGACACTGAATGTTGGACAATATCTTCGAAGATGAAGGAAAAACTTGAAGCAGCTGAAATGTGGTTCTACATAAGGATGCTGCGGATATCATGGACCAAGCATGTGAGCAATGACGAGGTTTTGGAAAGGATGGAAACGAAAAGGAAATTAATACTGAGCATCAGGAAGATACAGCTGAAATTCCTGGGCAATGCAATGAGGAAGGAAAGCATAGAGAACCGGATTCTAACAGGCCAGATCTAGGGAAAAAGAGACAGGAGAAAGCAGCTGATATATTTGAAGAACTTGATCAGTTGGATGACGGAACGAGGATTGCATAGTGCAACAGGAGAAAAGGAGAAAGTATGCTAAGAGCCACCAGGGATAGGGAGATGTGGAAAGCCATGATCGCCTACGTCCTGAAAGAACATAGCACATAAAAGAAGAAGAAGAATGAAAGAGAAGAAAAAAAGAACAGGAATTAAAAAAGTCAAAATATAACGAGTGACATTGCAATTAAATTGATGGCTGTCAAGGAAGAAGCCGGAATAGATTTCCACGAGTAAGAAGTGCAATAGAAGAAAGAAGTCTCGAAATTACAGATACATTTCGCTATTTTAAATGTAAAATGATGAGAGCTTGCTGCCAATCACATACTACGCTTCAATTCTCATAGGGAAAATTATTAGAATAATTACTATCAGAAAAAAGCACCCAGGTTAGAGAGGTAGGAAAGTGTCTGAAACGACCGTGTCAGGTCATGGCCAACAACATAGCATATTCTTCTTTGTATTTTATCAAGAATTACTAAATACATAGCAGAAACAACATACCAGAAGTGACGTCTTAAAAGTATGGTCGAATGATAGATTTATAAATAAAACAAAAATTGTCTAACATAGCACAGTGAATCAATTTTCCTAGAAGATCTGGCAATTGATTCAATATAATTTCTCGACTTCATATCAACGGAAAATATTTGCCCGAGAAGACACAATCAGTCACTGTCTTGGAGGTCAACATTAGCCATGTTTAT
The DNA here is from genome assembly GCA_037127315.1 of Ascarosepion bandense. Taxonomy (NCBI): domain Eukaryota; kingdom Metazoa; phylum Mollusca; class Cephalopoda; order Sepiida; family Sepiidae; genus Ascarosepion; species Ascarosepion bandense. The sequence continues at coordinate 4,969,328 of JBBBDQ010000365.1, forward strand.
GGAAGGATAAAAGTTTACCTCAGAAGATTAAATGAGAGCAGTTTGATTTTCGATGGAGTAAAATTAACAAGCTATTCGTTGAACAGGTTAACAACAAATTGTAGATCATTTTTTCAGATCAGCTTTCAGTTTGACCTTATCAAACTTACTATTATCACATTAAAAAAAAGATTATCCGATTTATCCCAGAAACTAAGTTTTTCACAAAATATTTACAGTATGAAGAACATATTGTCCCTGTGGGTATTAATGTAATTGAAATGTGCTTGAGTAGGCTAATTTAGTCTGGATAAGCTAACCACACTAGAAAACAGATGCATTCCGATGTCAGTAGCCAAATATTACTCGTATTAGTTTTTAAGTTTCTATCCATGACCAGATGTTTAACTCTACTGATTGACTGTAGTTTATAAAGTTTCGGATAATAGATATTAATATTCATCTCTCCATAAATCTTTTTCTAGATTTACAGAGGGAGTAACAAATTACAAGTGGCAACTAAGAGGAAAATCAAATATTAGGAAATGATTTTTGAGACATTAAAGCTAGAAAATTTGTCCACCGACATTCATGCATGCAATTTGTCAGAATGTGCAATTACGGGATATATTAAAAGATAAAATTGGCATTAAATATGGAGATACATCATGATTGCATTATCATTAAGGTAAATGATAATTTAATAATTTTATACCCATATTGCTCTTAAAAATAATTGTAATTGTTACTCTTGTAAATACGAGAATGTTAACAGTTAAATTATGATTACTAGATTGGCAACTAGGTCCCACACTTTTACCGTCAAAATAGTCAAATGTAAACTACTCTTCAGTTTCTTTTCTCGCAATTCCAGCCTGTGGAACTCCCTTCTGTTTACTTGTTTCCCTGATAGCTATACTCTCAGTTAAAAATTTAAATGCAAAGTCAATTCCCATCTCATATCTTCCCAAATCACATCCACATCCCTAAATCTCATCCACCTCGTGTCCTTTCTGAGGTATCCACTGTACCCAGTTTTTTTCCAAATGTAACCTACTGCACACCACTGGCAATCTTACCTTGCTTGGGGTGAAATGATTATAAAAGAGAGTATAAACAAAAAGAATATTTAGCTAAAGCGAAATGCATCTTGAATAAAATATTCCGCTGCGTGACACGTCACAAGTAGTGATCGACTTAGTAAAAAGTGGAAACTAAACAAACTTTGATGTATGATCAAGGATAGTTTAAAATTGCTATTTAACGCTTAGTGTTTACACTTTTACATAACTATGTGAGAAAAGATCACTGCTACTTGCACATATTTGCAAAACAATAAAATTTTTTAATGTACTAAACTTAGTCTAGTTTGGCCAAAAGCCAGAGACAGAAATTGCAAAGAGAAATATGGTGCTGTATCAAGTAGGAAGAACTTGAAATATAAATTGGAATTGCCTGCCTGTCTTCATTCCAAATTCCTGGTTTTTTACCTGAGTAATTACAACAGACATGAGCCAGATCAAATGTATGTCTTTCAGGAGATTTACTAATCTTAAATGAAAGAATTGTACGTAAAACCATTAGAAATCCTCCCACAGAAACTGCTTGTTTTGCTAATCGGAATCATGGGTTTTTATATTGACTCAGAATGGGTAGCCAATCATCTGTTATTAAAAATTTAGTATAGAAGAAATTGAATAGAAGAAATTGAATACAGGATAGATTTCACTACGGATACTTTTTCCAACATTCTAAGATAACACAAAACCAAAAAAATCAACCTAAAATTTGAATAATTTTCTTTAATGGCACAATTCTGTTTACATTTTCATAAGGATGTCAAGTATGGTATCCTGTTCTTCTAGAATTGTTTAAAATACCATCTGTTTTCTCAGATCAATGGTTAATAATGGTTTCTAACGAATAAATCATATTAATGCCAATTAGAATATGTACATTGATACCTGATGTTTGTTGTGGAAGTCGGAGAGCCGAGTTCAAATTCCAGTTGAACTCGTGTATTCATTTACGCGCAAATATAAACCCGCCGCTTCCTCCTCTAAATAGGAGATATTTGGCTTTATAGCCTTGATTGAAAACCAGTCTATCGCAAAAAGGAATGGCAACCTACTGGGGAAAATCATTTGCCCTAGTCAGTCATGTCTCGAAAGAGACATGATCGCCCAAAGCGCGTATCACGTATGGCACTTAACTGACTGATATTGACACTACAAAGTCACATACAAAAATCTTTACCAAATAAATAAAACAACATAACTTTAAAATTTCCAACGCTAGTAACCACATAAATGCGTAACACATGTAACTTGGAATAGGGATTAAATTAAAGTGTAAAATTCCCACACGACGAAAAACAAAAGTTTTGGAAACTTTCTTAAATGTTAGATTGATAACAATTGCCATATGTTTAATTTTCGGAAAAATGTTGTAAGAATAATGTTTTACAAATTTCAAACGATAGGTAACATTACCACTTCGGTCAATGTATGACGAATGTTTACTGTATGAAAATGGTTAATTTTTTCATTACCCTTACCATTTTTCACAGTCTGAATACATTTTTTTTCCATTTGGATTAGATAGACTAAACTATAGCCCGGTTTCACCCTCCACCCACGTCTATTGAACAGGTGTAGAGGCTCATCCCTTGTTCCCTGTTTTAGGATGTTGGTTTCCGGCTTTCACTTTCCCAATCTTTTCACTTTCCATTTTGCTTATTTTTTTTTCTCAATTGGAGTAGATAGACTAAACTATCGCCCGGTTTCACACTCCACCCACGTCTATTGAACAGGTGTAGAGGCTTATCCCTTGTTCACTGTTTAGGACTTGTTTTCCGGTTTTCTCTTTTCCAATCTATTCATTCTTACGTAACCCACTGCACACCAGTAGCTTTACCGCCTTGCTCGGGGTGATATGATTAAAAAAAAAGTTATCTGTTTGAATATATTATTTAAATAAATATCATAGCATATATCATGTTTTTGTTAGAAATTTTATACAGCAGGGAAATGCAATGTTTGCAGTATGAGGCTCTAAAGTCAAACAGGTTTGTGCAGCAAAGCGTATATAAGTTTCATATCTGATTTTGTGACTCTTTTCAACTGAATGAATTTCTCCAGGATTGAAAAACGAAAATATATTTAATACATCCTAAATACTGGTAACAGGATTTAGCGAAAGAAATTTGATAATAATGACACATGCACAGTAGTATTCGTGAGCAATAGATTGTCCTTCCCTTGGCCGATAAACAAGAAAACAAATCAATGCATCGATGCAGCAGATAACACCGGTTCTTACTCTTTGTCAGTCAGTTAAGTGCATTACGTGATACACGCTTTGGGCGATCATGTCTCGAAAGAGACATGATTGACAGGACAGAAAATCATCCCGCAGTATGTTGCCAGTGTGTTCTACGGTAGACTGGTTGCTGACCAAGGCTATAGAACCCAGTCTGTCCTATTATTTAACCTATAACTGGAGGGAAGAGACGGATTAATACCGGGTATTTATACGGATTAATACAAGGGTATTTATGCGCAAGTGAATGCAAGGAATTCAACTGGAATTCGAACTCGGCTCCCCGATTTGTCGTTCCGAGTTGATATCCACTGCATCACAACGCGCATCTAAAAAGTTATATGACTGGATAATCCGGAGATCGATCCCGGTATCTCTCACATGCAAAGCGAGCGCTCTATCATTTGAAACCAAGATTATCTTGAGAGACTAAAAAGGAAAGAAGGAGATATAAGATTTATTATGAATCGCAAAGTCACCGAATGGTTAATTAGTAAATGATGATGGTATTTGTGAGATTAAATGTTTTTGTGCAGTAAACATTACGATACAATGTTGATAACAGACATAGAAAGAAATCTACAGAAATTTCTATAGAAAGTAGTGAAGGAAAACGCAAAGAAATGACTAAACATTAATTGCTAGGGGATTGAATGGTTGTTAAGAAAGAGAACAGCCTAAAATGCAATTTAAATATTGGAGATGCCAACATCAAGCAAGTACAATAATTTAAATATCTGGGAAGTATTTCGCCGATATTTAAATTTTAAATATTTTTACAAGAGGGACGGAAAGAGCAATGCTGAAATCCGAAAATGTATTGGGATGGTGAAAGGTGCCTACCAAAATTTTAAGAAAAAGAATTTCGTTAGAAACAAAGGGTACGGAATTGCTACGTAATATTAATCTTTTCATATGAAAGTGAAAGCTGAACAACCCTAGATTAAGAAATACTTGAAGCAGCGCAAATTGTGTTCTACAGAAGGATGCTAGGAATACCATGAACTGGATATGTGAGCAAAACGAAATTTTAGAGAAATATATACACAAAAAGAATACATGATTAACATCAGAAGGAGACAGTTGATATTTTCTACGTCGCATAATGAGAAAAGACGGCTTGGAAAATTTGAAACTCATATAATATATTAAAGGCAATAGGCTTTCAATATATCATGTGAGTTTCAAATGAAAACATCGCATCAACTATCAAAGAAACTTCTATAGATTGATGGCAGTACATGATCTAATCTAAATCTATTTATAAATGGAACTTTGTCTGTGTGCGTGTGTGTGTGTGTGTGCGTGTGCGTGTGTGTATCCGTTACCTATAGACTCCGAAACGGCTGAAACGATTTTCCTGAAAATTTACACAGTTGTACTATAAGTGTCTGCGAGTGTTCTTAGCTAGGTTTCGTGTCGAGCTATCCCCGATAAATATCGAAAATCGATAATCGAAAAAATCGGGTTATAGAAGGAATGGTCCGATTTTAATCAAATATGATACACTCATAGACAAAGACATAAGAAACGATATTCAGAAGTTTCAAGGTTGCAGTTCTTACAATAGTGCAGAAAATCGAGAATATATATATATATATAAAAGGCAAGGTGTTTGTGTGTTTGTGTCTGTTTATCTACCTGTATGTCTGTATTTTTTTTCAGCCATTTTATTTTAGTTTTTGCTTCGGGTTTGGCTCTAAGTAAGTATAATTGTAGTTCTTAGTCTCAGCCATGATACCATTTACTCAGAGGACTTATTTAGCTTTCAAAATTCAGTTTACGACGAAAAAAACTTATTTGACATCGATACCAGGAAATCAAAATTTGCTTTACATCCATTCATTTTTATTTCAGTCTACGGTTTTGCTTTAACTGGAAACAACTATTACTTTTTAGTCTTTTGTGCCAACGTCCAAAGAGTCTGAGCTCCAGGACCATGGATTAGTTTTAAAGGTTTCATTACACCCGAGATACGCCGGGCTATACTGCTAGTTTAGGATAAATAAAAAAAAGGGAAAATCTATTAAGAGCTACAAAAGACATGACATTTTAGAGAGCCATGATCAACATTCTGGAGAGAAAGAAGAAGAAACGAATATTAATTCGACATGCATTATTCGAACAGTCAGAGTGGGTTAAAATTTATACAATCTTTCTCTTAAAACAGTTTTTCAGGAATATAAACTTCTTTTTAACTTCATTGTTATTATTCTCTCTATGAATGGGAGGTTCTATTATTTTCTATTTGGTTGTGTAGAATATCAGAATACTGATTATAGAATTAATTGCTTTCGATTTTCATGTTCTATCAATTTTGGTTTATACCAGAAATACAAACAAGCAAGGAGCGAAAATGTCTTTAAAACAGCCCGAAACTTTGTAACAAGAGAATAAAAGGCAACAACCGAAAATAGTGAGGAACGCTATCGAGAATGAATAACAATGTAAATAATATTTTCATTGATAATTTAAAAGACTAGTAGAAATTATTGCAGAAAATCCTAAACATTGGACACAGATATCGTTTGAAATTACATAATTTGTGTATGAAAATAGTTTATTAATTCTGTGATTTATATATACGTATAATTATGTGACTTTAACAAAGAAACCCTCTGAAAGTGAGGAATTGATCAGACTAGTCTGAACAAATTCGAAAGTGACACAAAAGAAAATATTCATTTCAAATGCTTCCACTATAATGTGTCTGCGAAAGTACGATTTAAAATAATGAATCCTCATCCATAGTTCAAACATTTTTTTCTCTACAACCGCTATCAATAATAATTTTAGAAATCTAAAACATAACGGCAGAAATGAGAGTTGTAATTCCTACTTTACTACCAAGAACAAACCGTTTTATTTCATTATGAAACTTAGAAAAAGTATGATAGTTTATTAAAAACAACGTTAGATGCGTACTATTTCTAATACTCTTAGGGTCCTGTTGTATTTATTTAAAAGATTATTTCAATTTTTGTATAGGGCCTTAGTTATAGTGCCCTTAGTGAGGATGAGACTCGCTGCTCAATAGCGATCATAAAGCATGCAAGTTCGCTGACCATTAATCCGTGTTTTGGTGTCCTATTCACATCTCTGCTGGGTAGAATTTATTGAAATTGTCAGTTAAGTGCCATACGTGATACACGCTTTGGGCGATCATGTCCCGAAAGAGACATGACTGACTGGGCAGAAGATTATCCCACAGTAGGTTGCCATTGCGTTCTGCGTTGGACTGGTTACCAGCCAAGGCTATAGAACCCATTCTGTATTATTATTGAACCCATAACTGGAGGGAAGAGACGGATTAAATACCTTTACCAAGGCTATTTGTGCATAAGTGAATGCAAGGGATTGAACTGGAATTCGAACTCGGCACCCTGATTTGTCGTTCCGAATCGATATCCACTGCACCACAATACAAATTGAAAGAGTAGGTATCTTTTATTATTATTCTTACAGAAAACTAACATCATTTATACCACAGAATCATTAACTGTGATAAAAAGATAAGTGCAAATTATTGCGACTATGTAAAATATTATATTAGTTATTCCATTCTTAATAATCTTTGGAGTTTGAAAATTATTAATTATTTAAACATATATTTAATTGCAGAATTTCTTCTAAGCCTGTAGCCATGAGAATGACTGACTGGTCGTTGATCATTTTTTCAAGTTTTTTAATATCTATTTTTATTGATTAGATATTTGAGAGGGAGAAGACATTCGTTCCTGCACACTCTAATTCACAAAAAACATATATTTTTTAATATTTGAAAGTTGTGGAGAGTCGTGATAGCCCACGTCCTGAAGGGACGCGTTACAGAGAAGAAGAAATAGAAGAAGCCAGAATAATCATCGTACGTATTCAAAGACGAGACAGACTCTCAAAGAGTATAAAAGTTTTCTTTCTCGCTGTCTTCACAGATGGAGTTAACGATTTGTCCGTGTTTATATTCTCAATAATTGATTAGATTCAATTGATCAAACAGCAATGAAAAAAATACAAAAATAAACAAACAAAAAAAAAACAAAAGAATTTTGAAATGGTCCTTCGGATGGCCTTTTCCAAGAATCAATACTTTGCAAGAGAAAACATTTTAAAAAATCCCAAGAACGAAATATAAAAATATATTAATTAATAAATAGCGCAGTTACTATGGTAACACTACAAAATACGTCTGGCTTCAAAGAAAAGTTAATTAATCGGAGAATTGGTAACTAGTATTATTTCGCTTTGGCTTTCTCATCATATTTTTTTCATCGGAATTTCGTTGATGAGACCCAAATGGAAATATCTCACACAATTGGCGTGTTAATTTTGAAAATAAAAATCAGTATTTTAATAGCTTTTACTTTCATTGCAACGTTTGACTGCAACGTTTTGCCTTCTTTCTCTAAGCCGGACAACGTTTCAATCAAGAACGATGTTACGTGTTGAATATTTTCAGGCAAATGAAATAAATACAAAAAGATAAGAATTAACAAAAAATAGTTCAAAAGTCTCTGGTTATAACAGTGAAAAGAAAATAATCTCGAATTTTATTTTTAACATATCTTATGCATCACAATGATATTCACTTTTAAAACGCTCATTCAGTCAGTTAAGTGCCATACATGATACACGCTTGGGCGATCATATCTCGAAAGAGACATGACTAACTGGGCAGAACATTATTCCTGAGTAGGTTGCCATTGCTTTCTGCGGTAGACTTGTGGCCAGCCAAGGCTATAGAACCCAATCGGTCCTACTATTTAACCCATAACTGGAGGAAGGTGACGGATTAATACCTTTTCCAAGGGTATTTGTGAGTAAATGAATTCAAGGACTTCAACTGGAATTCGAACTCGGCACCTCGATTTGTCTTTCCGAGTCGATATCCACTGCAATACAACACACATTAAAGCGCTCGCTGCAACAAAAACCGGTAAATTTTTGTTTTAGGTTCCGAAGGCATTTTTTCCCTTCAAATCTATCCAAAATAGCATATTTCTGTGCAAATGTATATGCTGAACTCAAATCAACAATTAGTTATTGAAGAAACCAACCTTTTTTATCTGAGTCGCCATAAAAAAAACGAACTATATCTCGCACTTTTTGTCTCCCGTAACTCTCACAAAGTCATGTAATTAACTGCAGAATAACGTTCTGCGTAGGCAACAAATTTCGGCCGATTTACTTCCTTTACTGAAACTTCCGCCTATTTACTTTCTGTAATGAAAATAATACGTGTAGAAATTCAATAGCGTATTACTTTCATTACAGGAAGTAAATAGGCGGAAGTTTCAGTAAAGGAAGTAAATCGGCCGAAAATAGACCGAAATTTGTTGTCCTACGCCGACAGACTTTCAGCAGTTAATTACATGACTGCGTTAGATTTACGGGAGACAAAAAGTAGTTCGATTTTTTTCTGGACGTTCAGAGCAAAAATGGTAGGTTTCTTCAATAACTAATTGTTGATTTGAGTTCAATATATACATTTGCACAGAAATAAAGATATTTTGGATAAATTTGAAAGGGGAAAAGCCTTCGAGACCTAAAACAAAAATTTAGCCAATAATCTTATCATTTGTACATTTCTCACAGGTGCCTTATTTCAAGTAATGCGATTCGTTTTATTTTGTTCTAAAGCTTTCATTAAATTTATTATGAAACGCCATGATAAAGAGAACTCGAGTATCAATTTTTTAAAAAAATTAACACTTTATAAAAGAATTTTGTTTTTGCAAGTAGGAAATTCTATTTTAATACAAGAAAACTGTTAGGAATTATGTCATTAATATAAATTAATTAACTAAAATTAAACTATCTTCTATTTTAGCGCCCCGAAATATGAAAGATTCATTTTGGCCGTCAGTGAGGTATAAAAAAATTCATAAAAGAAAAAGTCGGCATTTTTTTTTTTTTAAACTTATCTAACATTGGCCCTGTGATATGGCAGGGAATACTGAACAAGACTTTCAAAATCGAAATTCATAATTCTATTTTCCTCATTAACTTGAACGTTTAGCTTTGGTGAAATATTCACAAACATAGATAACTAAAAGTTCCATTAAAATAAATGACCAAAGCAATAAAAATAAACATCGTCAAAGTTTTTGCCGAATTTTTAAAAATAAAGATCAAAGGATTTTTACTGTAGAAATTACTGTTTTTATTTCTTTTAGAACTTTGAAATATTTTGCTGAAATCTTTAACAGGGACCTTAAATTTGTATGTGATATGTAAGCATCTCTATTTGAGGAGAATATTGATTAAGAAATTCTTATAAAAGGTGGAAACATAAAACTCTATTAAAATCTAAACAACGAAATTTTTAATTGTACTTTTATAGAATGTTTCTCTGTTGGCGAAGAAGGATTAAAAAATAAGTTTTACGGTTCTTTCTTCGTAGCTATGAACTCTTGTTGCTTATAAAGCCTCCGAGAAGCAGGTTGAAAATTACTTCAGAGGCGCTTATTAAGTTTTGCCTGTACCGAAAGAAAAAACCGAAAGATTTCGTGTTTTGTGCGTGGTCTGCCGAAGAAAAATTACCAAAAATTGTTAGCACAAAAAAGCTGCTATGACTGTCAGAAACTATGCTACTTTTCTTCCTCTCTGACGTTGCCAATCAGAAAAAATCGCTCTGTGAATAGAAGTCGTTGTTTTGCTTTCTGCGGAATAATTTCTTTAGCTTTGAGAGGGAAAGTACGATTTTTTGAGCCTGGTGAGCGAAAGCGCATTTTTATTTTTGCGAGGGAAAGTTGAATTTATGAACCCATTTTTGTTACTACGTTGCCTACTAGACTGTTTACACCAGATCTACGACTGAACGTAGAGTTGGCATACGGATTTTTTCTATTTCTATATCAGTGTAAAATCTTAGCTTCTATACTAAGAAGTTTATTTTGTTATTACCTGATTTTGGATTCTCGTTTGTATGTCGCTTGCTATTACAAGCGAATTCTTAAAGGTTCTTGTCATGAATATGATCATTTAAATGCATAATAATCGGATACTTTCTGACAATTTCAAAACTACTTTTGATTTCCTCAATTCTTATTTAAAGTTATCGAATTCTTTTTCCTCACCAACGCAACACCTTAGGATAATTACGAGGTGCATTATATACATTTTGAATTGAGACGTTTATTAATTTAAAATAAGTACAAGACACTCATCTTCAAGTGTAGATCTTCTGACTCCAAGGCATTTGTATCGCTACAGCCACTTCAGGAATGACCAATGTAGACCATTGGGTTCTTTAGTTTAGGGAACAACCAAAGGTCGCGGGGAACAACATCTGGAACCTAGAGAAGGTGAGGTAATGTTTCGATGCCCATTTTTGTCAACACAAAATATCATTGCAGATAGATCAACCAAATTGTTTTCAAGCCCTTATTGTATTCTGCAAACTAGATAGGTATAACAAGCAGGGTTTAGTAATTTTCTAAGCGCAACTTAGATGTGGAACAAGGCCGAAAGTATGGGTTACCCAGTGAGGATCGATTTTATCTAGTGAGACAAGCTCGATAACCATTACACCACGTACAGGTACCTACAGTGTTTAGTAGATTATTTTAAAGCGCTGTTACAGCCGCCTACTTTAATCCAGAATAACAAAAGTTGTTAAGTCAGCTTATTAGATATCAGTCATTACCGGATATACGCTTAGGCGATCACTTTTCGAAAAAGACCTGATTGACACGACACCAGATTTCACTGCTGTAGGTTGCCATTAATTTCTGCAGTAGACTGGTTGCTAACTAATACTATTTAACCAATAACTGGAAGGAGAAGTGACGGATTAATACCTTTGCTAAGGATATTTGCCCGTAAGTGAATGCAACAAATTCAACTTGAATTCGAACTCGACTCTCAGATATCTCGTTCCGAGCCGATATCCATTGCACCACAACGCACATCCTAAGCGTTATACTATTATGATATATAAAAAATGTACTGTTACGTGTATAAAAAAATGTATTGCTAGATATAGTAGAATTATAATAATGTCATATTTTTCTAACTGCCACTCCTAAAAAGAAATCTATACACTTCTGGAATCCACCTCAAATCCATTTGCTAAAACTAATTTTACGAGTATAGGGCAGTATTATTAATACTTAAGACTACTTCTTTTTGCCATTTAATTGAATCTCTGAATTAATTAACATACATTTTCAAGTTCCCCAAAAGCGTTAGGGAATAACCCGATATCTTTATCAGTATGTTCAAATTACATGAACCTTTCGCCAGTTACAGAAATTCGTTTGTCAATTTCATGAAATCGCTTGACTATTATCTGATGTACTCTGGGCACATCAACGTGGTGTATCAATCTGGTTTCACTCGACTAGTTACAACTGAATAGTGAATTCGATCCTCACTAGGGGCACATATAATTTCGGTCTTGTGCTACATCTAAGTGTAGTGGACTCAGAATAGGTCCGGAAGAAAACTCGAACTCGGGAATTAGTGAAACATATATATTAAACGGAAAACAAATACAAGAGTGTTACACGTTAATCTGAGTGTTAGACCGAGGTGACAACTCCTCCCCTATAGGGATATTCTCCCGGTATTCATAATAATAGGAAGAGTTCATTATAGTCCCAAAAATGGTAGGTCCCATGACACTAAGTTATGCTTTGGAAATCACTGATGTACTCTGACACATTCGGAGTCTCTTTTGCCAATTTTTCGTGATCTTCGATATATTCTTTCCAACGCTGAACTATTTTTTCTCTAGTGTTATCGTCTTTGGATTTTTTCTTTTCTTTAATTTAACTCCCCCCTCCCTTCCCCCGTTTTAGGAGACCAGATATGTCAGTTCTCTGGTGGGTGCAGGACGCTTTTCGTATTTCGGGTGTGTTTTTCGAATTTGTTTTTGTGTTTGGATGTGTGTATATATGTGTGAGTGGTTGGAGGAATGAATGGTTTAGATTATTTATAGTCCTGCGTCGATATCGTCCAGTTAACGGATAAATCTATCACATGATAGAATTTGTGGTGTGGTTCATTACTAACACAGTTTTGTTTAGTTTCTTGTATATCGTTTGTTTTGTCTTGTAAATATTCATTGTTTTTTTTTATATTGTTATTCCCCTTCAATCCCACAGACAAACATTGTACATATTGTTTTTTTTTTAGTTAGGTAAATAAGAAAGCGTTGTTTTGGTGAAAGGAATACTGTGGCATGCTTGGGTCAGTGATTGTGACTAGCTAAGTTTAACGTTAAGACTAGATGAAGACCAGCCTTCCCCCATCCCCGTCTTCGGCCTTGTGCCACATTTTTTGTAGTAATACAAAAATAAATATTGTTATCGCCCTTGGATTTTACGCACCTTTTTGATGAGCATACATTTTGTCCCGTTCTCTTATTTTTAATACATATCTCTTTTATTTTTGTTACTCAATTTCTCTATTTCTGCTCATTTTTTGTTGATCTTCTTTAGAATGTCATCATTTGTTCTTTATTTCTTTGTGTAGTTTTCTGTATTTCGTTCCCTGTCTTGGCATTGGTATTTTTGTCGCCTTTGCATCATGTTGAAAATATCATTTGTCATCTATTTGTTTTTCCTTCTAGGTTCATTTTCCTTTGGGATGATGTCATTTGCTGATATCGGTAAAGCTTCTCTTAATGTGTCCCATTTTGAGTTTCCATTTTGTTCCTTGTATCTTCTTTTCACATTGTTCATATGTTTTTCCAACAGGATCGGGTTGTTTAGAAGTCAGTTGTATTGAAATTTGGGTGATGCGTTAAGTCTCTTCGGTTTTCTTGATTTCATTCTTAATTTACATATAACAGGGAGGTGATCGCTCTGCAGTCAGATTTAGACAGGTTTTGAATGAACGACTACATTACTGAACCTCTTGTTGCTTGTTATTTAGTCGATTTAGTTTTTACTTTCTCCTCTTTAGCTCTTTCATGATTATAGTTGCCTCGTATGTTCATGGAACCGGGTGTTAACTAATACTTGGTCATTCAGCGTGCACACTTAGACAGATTTATGCGGGTTCCTAGTCATTTGTCAGCTATTTCACTTCCCTCTTCTTGCCAAATTTGATATTCAAGTCGCCCATAATAATTAAAATTTCTTGTGATTTACACTGAGGCATTTACACTAGAATGGAGTAGAAATATTTAATTTTTTCTGTACTTTTTGTTTTGTTGCATACACAACTATAACAGATATGTTGAAGAGCTTTTCTTTTAATTTAGCTACAAGAATTATTTCAGTTTACTTAATTACCAAATTCCTTTTTCCAAATTGCGAAATAACTTTTGCTTAGTGCATGACACCCGTTGCCAATTTACAGACCCTATTTCAATTAAGTTTTACATTTTTCCAAATATGTAACACAATCTCTCAATACTTTGATACAATTTCCTAATTACCTGACTCCATTTTATAAAACACGAAAACAACTCCGCTGATTGTGATAACATCTTAACAATGACACAGCGCCTTGTGACAAGTAACCGATTATTTGTTTTTATTTTTACCCAAATATTTAAGTTTTTAGCTCTCTTTTGTTTTGTTTTAACAATTATTTTTGTTGGCACTTACTAAATTTTTTTTTAGAAATCTAATTTGTCAATTACGTACAAAACTTTTACTTTTTACCAGACACAGCTTTCCTATTGTCAAATACATTTTGCCTGTTGCCCAAAAGCTTTTGCTTCTACGTCAAAGTTTCTAAAATACACAAGATCTTTTCGCATTTGAAACCGCCAGATTCTTTTAAATGAAGACAACCAAACTTTCCGTGATTATCAAATGCACCAATTTTTATGAATTAGTATTAGTAGCAACATCGACAGCAATAAAAATGATTAATGCAATAAAATGTTAATTGATGTATACTTTAAAGCTAATTAATATTGTTAAATGTATTATTTCGTGTTTTATAAACATACATACCCACAAGCAAGTGCACAGAGAAACACATACACACATTCATAAACATACACAAACTAAGATACGTGTACATATATATCTATATATAGCGGTAGAGGGGGAGAGAATTAATGTGGGTAACTTTGTCAATGTTATGGTGACTTAACCATATAAAACACTGAACTCTTCCAAATTATATAGAAGTAGCAACTCTGCTTGTGAGTGAGTGTGTGTGTGTGTGTGTGTGTGTGTATTTTCAGCATTGTTTTTGTGGTTCATCCCTCCTCCCATCATTTCATTCTTCATTAAATCTTTTAAATTATTCATTATACTGTACATAAACATTTTTATTGTCATGTGTTTTTTCCTCCGTTTTCTGGTGCCCCTCGTAAATATGTGGTATTATGGTGTACGAATGTTTGGGAGATGATGTGATGGGTTCTTTTTGTGATTGACCAAATTGTAATGAGTGAATAGGCCGTGATAGTGTTTAGCTAGGTATAGGATAGTTACCTGAAGACAGCCCTCTACCCCTTCCCTTTTTCGGCTTTGTGCCACAATTTGTGTATTTTTATACATGAATAAATATTGAGTGTCTATTTCAGCATAACTCTGACAGCCGCGCTAATAATTGGTCATTACAACTCAGTGAAGAAACTCTCTGTAACTCTCGCCCGGTTCACACTCCACCCACGTATTTTGAACAGGTGAAGAGGCTCATCCCTTGTTTAATGTTGAGGATGTTGTTCACGGCTTTCTTTTTTTTTTCAATCTTCTTTCACATTTCTTTTTTTTTTCTCTCTTTTTTCTCAATTGAGTAAGTTTTTGTCCGGAAGTATCGGGATAATAAAAGTTTCTGGGAACTGGGTATAATTAAAATAAGAATAGAAAATATGCTATATATAATTAAATGTCCCTAGTTCACTGACAAAAGACACTTAAATCAGATCAGGAAACGCCTGTCGTGCGATACTGTCAGCCGTCCTCCTGATGAAAAGAAGTAATGGATGTCATGTGTAACATTGTAAGTGTTTCTTAAGTACCCACGTTAAAATAGTATCGACGGACCAGGGATTCGATCCCTGACATAGATGCTTGAAGAATCACTCGTTGTGTGAAATCTTTTTCTTTGGAAAAAAAGAGAGAAACTGGCACTAGGGATGATAATATGATATCGAATAAACACAACCCAGGTGAGAAATCCACCTCGCTAAGGGAAGAGAACTCGTTCTCTTTCGTTCCTGTTTTGTTTTTCTTTCTCTCCCTTTCTCCTCGGAGAAGCGATGAAAACCGACTCAGGATTAACTTATCGGCTAACTTCGAAAAGAACCACCCTATGTGATGAGAGGAACTATAATTAACGCTGGCATGTGAATGTACAAAATCAACAAATCTTTGTCTCCAAGGAGTCAGACCACCAGACATGAGTGAGAAATCGTAACCGTTGATTATAACCAGATACACGAAATTCACATTAAACTTTTTGGAAAAATACCCCAATTCCTAGCCAGATCCCCGCGCCAGGTCGAATGATTTTTAACAAAAAGACTGTGCAGATTTAAAAGGAAAAAGACTGCTTGAGTCGTGGAGGTAAGACGCGAAAATCTTGGCCACACGCTAAAAGGCACATCCACCGTTGCTAAGCAAAGATAAAGGGAAAGGGTAGCATAATGAGTCAGTGATTGTTTTACCAACTAGTGACGACTAGACATAGTATAAGGCAGTAATTTGTGAACTTTAAGAAAACGTAGTGTTGTGTTTTGTTAATTTTTTTTTATAAATCCTTTTTTTCTCTGTCGCTATTCAGAGTTACGAATATAATCATTAGTTCACATAGACTGGCTACGCAAGCCTGAGACTTGGGGTCGCTGAGGAGGTTACACATGTATGAAACCTTTAATATACCAGTATTACAAACGGCTCTGGAACAGCGCCGTGTAAAAAGAAAAAGGAAAACAACGGATTTTTTGTCGTGAATGCAACCCCCTCCCCACCAAAAAATAAATAAATAAATAAATCTCCTGCGGAATTAATACCTAGGAGGAGGGTAGTGTAATGACTTACCCATATGATATATTGAATTCTTCCAAACTATATATTAGTAGAAGTTCTGTTTAGTAGAAAAAAGAGTAAGAGAGAGAAAGAGAGTAAAAAACAGAGAGAGAGAGAGAGAGAGAGAGAGAGAGAAAGAGAGTAAAAAACAGAGAGAGAGAGAGAGAGAGAAAGGGAGTAAAAAACAGAGAGTAAGAGAGAGTGAGATAGAGAGAGAAATCTATTACAGCATAACTCTGACAGTTCTGCTAATAATTGTCCATTGATATATTTTTGTACTACTGTGTTTGTAATATATTTGTTTAACACTATTCCTTTTTTGTGTCTTTATTTCTGGCCCCAACGGACCACAGTATCTCAGTGACGCGGTCACAACAGCCACTTAAGTAAGCAAAGTTATGTAAGTAATGTAGACTTCGAAGCTTCGTGAAGATGATGTTATCTTGTCTTCTTTTGTTTATAATCGTATCGCCCCAAGCAAGGCATTATACTACCACTTTTATTTTAGTTTTTGCTTCGGATTTGGCTCTAAGTAAGTACAATTGTAGTTCTTAGTCTCAGCCATGATACCATTTACTCAGAGGACTTATTTAGCCTTCAAAATTCAATTTACGACAAAAAAAACTTATTTGATATCGATACCAGGAAATCAAAATTTGACTTACAACCATTCATTTTTCTTTCAGTCTACGGTTTCGCTTTAACTGGAAACAGCTATTGCTTTTTAGTCTTTCGTGACAACGTCCAAAGTGTCTGAGCTCCAGAACCATGGATTAGTTTTAAATCTTTCATTACACCCGAGCAACGCCGGGCTATACTGCCAGTTTAATATAAAAATATTAAGCGAGAAATTTGTATAGACAGCCCAGCGTTTATTATCCAGACCAATAAGATATAGATAAAAGAAAACTCAACACATCATCTGAAGTGGTTAGAAAGTATAATCTATTTCGATAAGCTAATACACTCATCTCATTGGACCACGGTTTTATTGGGTATTCCTTTTCTCATAATATCCCAAAGAAAAAAAGAAAAAGAAAAAAGAGGAATAGCAATCACGTAACATGACCCAGAATAGAAATCTTTAATCTTTTATCTTGTAAAGGTCACAAAGGTTGGGAGAAAGAGTTTCTTGAGCAGAATGTGTGACCATAAACAATGCACACCCACCCACATGCACACGAATACGTATGCACATTTATACTTATATATGAATACATGCACATAGAAGATGACTATTGTAATAATATCTAAGAAGATGACTAATTTAAGGTTAACTTTAAAATAGTCAACTTCTTAAATATTATTTTAAATTTGTCGAATACAACATTTTACACCTTATTAAAAATAATATGAGGATTCAATCTACTTTAATGTTTGCTCCACCCATTCTCACCAAATAATTAAACAAATTCTTTCCCTTCTATTTGCCAGGATCAACAAGTCATTTTCTAATTGAAAAATCTTTAATGAAAATAAAACTCCTTAAAATAACACCTTCAAAATGTGGTTTTAGACAGGAATCGTTCTATCTGGAATGCTCCAAAGATTCTGGACCAAATAAACCTAAAAGTAGAAAAAAAATTAATATGGTTTGAGCTCTTCTCTTTTTGCTAAATATCTAATATTAATATCCGTCTACACTTTCTAAAATTGATCGACAAATATTTCAACTAGAACAACCCACTAAGTAAGATGTTTAATAAAAAAACATTAGAAATGTGATATTCTTGCACTAACGACATTTCTCATCCTATTTTCAGATGGTTGATATTGATTTTAAGTGATTTTCAAGATGAGAAAAGATTTCTCTAAAATTAGAGAATACAATTTTTTTGTTGGGAAGAATAACTGAAATATTAACAAGTGGAAAATACAGATATAAGCTTTCACTGAATGCAAAATTCTTTCATTGAGAGAAGCAAGCGAAATTTATCAAAGTTAATTATTCAAAATATCTGTAAATGAGTTTTGAGGATGTGTGACCATTGGTCGAAATGTAACCTTGACAATTTCTTGTGTACTGGTTTACCAAGGCAGATAAGAGTAGGTAGATGTTAAGCGTAGACAGACAATAAGAGGGGTGTGTTTTTCCCCTCTTCTATTGGAAATCGAAATGGATAAATGTAATTGTTTTCATTTCGAGATAGAGTGGAATTAAAATTTTTCATTTCGAGATTGCGGGGAATGAAAACCTTACAACCCCCTTTCCCACATCAGTGAAGGTGTTGTTTAATAAAATCTGAATGCAAGACGAGATTTAGTGAGTCGGCTCCCGTGTCTTGTGAGAAGAGGTCGGAAGAGAGATTTGAAATACGATCGGCCTGAAAACTCGCCTGCTGCAAGAGACAGAAGACGAAAGAGAGAAATATTGCAAACTCAACCAAATCGATCGTCACGTAGAAATATAAAAACACAAATTTTATTATGTTATGGAAATACCAGCCAAATGATATTTCTTTTCCCTCACTTATTTTGACTTGCTTCTAATCTTCTAATTATTTGATATATATAAATCTATGTAAATCTACACCGTGTCGTCGCGGTCTTGAATCTAGATTTGATCATATAATATTCTCTCGCAAATCTGGACCATCGTCATCAAATGGTAATAGACGGTCGTGCTTTGGCTAATCTTAGATCAACAACACCGCGTGGGCAGAATCGGCCAAAGGTTAGGGAGGTAGACTGGACGCACTCAGGGGTCGTGTTATACATTAATAACATCCTTAACACACATAGAAATAGTATAATAGATAAACTTTATAACAATCACAAAATAAATAGTAAATCCTCCTGTAACTGTAGAGTAAAAAACAAATGCCCAGCTGGAAGTATATGCAAATACGAAAAAGTTATATACCAAAGCGCGTATTTCTT
Organism: Ascarosepion bandense; assembly: GCA_037127315.1. Classification (NCBI taxonomy): domain Eukaryota; kingdom Metazoa; phylum Mollusca; class Cephalopoda; order Sepiida; family Sepiidae; genus Ascarosepion; species Ascarosepion bandense. The sequence goes on from JBBBDQ010000365.1 coordinate 4,988,449, forward strand.
TAGTGAATACAAAAATGCGAAAAAGAATTCATATAACTTCCTGCTGGATCCTGGAACCCTGACTATTTATAATCTTAACCAAACTTTAAATCCCACCTAAAATATCAAATCGCTCTTTCTAAATATTTCTTGAAATTAAAAGAAGATATCTTTCCCAACAGATTGAATGAAAGATTATAAGTAAATCTCAGGCCCTTATTAGCTTCAGGAGCAGATGTAATTTATGTTTAGACAAAAAATAAGAATTATCAAATTCTGAAAAACTAGGCAGTTATTAAACCAGAAAAATGAAATCATATTTAAAAGCTGACATAGAAATAAATTTAAAGTACCTGTTAAGTAGACTTTTAAATTCACCCTATTCGGTCATGCTTGCCGGTTTATTCCAATTTTGCTTTAATCCTTCGTTATAACTTTTTGGGTATTGATGAAATTATAGTAGAAATCTGCTATGTAATTGATATATATGCCAGAATATGTGTACAACTATTTTGTCTTATGAATGTAATTGAATGCATCCTTTTTTATGATCTGTATATTCATGAATATATGTGTTGGTACTGGAATTTAAATAATCGTACTATATCACACTTGTGGATTTTTTCATATTTGTGTAAATTATCATTTGATAATTTTTGCGTATTGAAGAAATTGTGGTTATGTTCTCATATGTATTTGATATATATTCTGTATATCCGTATAACTACTTTGTATTATGTATGTATTTTAATGTAGGTTTCTTTGTGTGCATATGTGTAGGCTTATGCAAATATATGTATGTATTACTTTTGTTTATAAGTGTATATATCAGGATTTCATAGGTGTTACGTAGGTGTTTGAATGCGAGAGTGTATATATACATGAGATATTTGTATGTATATACAGATGGATAGGTGTATAAGTTTGAGTTTTGTTTAACGGCATATCAATCTCTGTGGGTTATTTAATGCCAAAAAATGTGTTAATGTTCAGTTATAGTGAGTAGGTTGATTTAGTCACATTTTAATGAAACTTTTATTTTAGAAAACCGAAGATGTTTTCTAGTTTTGTATTAAAAAATGTATTGCTGGTTATTTTTTCCCTTCAAAACTGTCGCGTTGGTAATATTTTCCTTCAAACATGTATTTTCTTTCTTATAAAAGTTTATTCATATGTATATATTTCTTTAAAAGTCTATTGTGTGTAAATGGATCTGAGTTTGAGTTTTGTTTAACGGCATATCAAGCTCTGTGGGTTATTTAATGCCAAAAGGTTGGGGTTTTAGGTATTATTTTAATGTTTAGTTATATTGAGTATGTTGATTTAGTCAGATTTTAATGAAGTATTTTTTGTTTTTATTCTTTTTTCTTTTATTAAACTGAAAATGTCTTTTAGTTTTGTATTAAAATGTTTTACTGAGAATAATGTTTTTCATCAAAAATGTGTTCTGATAATAATTTTTCTTTAAAAATGTATTGTTGTTAATGGTTTTCTTTCAAAAATGTATGTTTTTCTATGAAAATTTATTTTTATGTATATTTTTCTATAAAAGTCTATTTTGTTTTGACCCCAGTTTGGGGTTAACTATTTGTCCATAGTTGGGAACTTAACAGGTGCTACCACTCCGGGACACAGTGGTTCTGAGAACAACAGCAATAAAAAGGTGGTTCCATGTTCCTCACAACTTCCCAATCAGAGGTCTTGCTGCCGGATGCAGTTTACCGTCAGGCCCAGGACCAGTGTATGTATGTATGTATATGTATTTGTATGTATGAGTATATCTGTATGTATTTATATTTGTGGATACGTATTTGTGTGCATGTAGGTCGGTATGTACAACACTCTATCATACTTGTAAATTCCTCTATTTTTTCAGTAAACTATCCTATTTTACTTATTGAAAAAATTGTGGTTAAAACAACCGATGTAGTTGACATATATGCTTATATATGTGTACAACTCCTTTATCTTATGTATGTAATTAAATGTAGGCTTTTGTGTGTGTATAAGTGACGTTTGTTGCTTATACGTGTGATTATATGTGATAGGATTAATTATACGCAAAAATGTCTGGTCTTCATAGGTGGTTATATGGGTGTATGTGTGTATTTGTGTATATCTATCTATCTATCTATCTATCTATCTATCTATCTATCTATCTATCTATCTACACTATTGGCTAAAATGATTAGGCCACCCTAGTTGTTTTAAATTTCATACTAGTTTTTAGTATTTATGGCCAAATGAAAATTGAATGTTTCTTTTGTTATTATTACTTTGCAAAATTTTACAAAGCAAGGATGCAAATATGAATTCATCCGAATCACCCTAATTTTTTAAATTTTTTTATTCATGAAACTGCAGTATAGGTAATTATTATATATTTTTAAATTCATTTGATACACATATTGTTGCGCAATATTAACAAAAGAAGCATTCTATTTTTATTTACAATTATTCACTTGGAAATAAATGCCGAAAATAGAATGAAATACATAATTTTTTTTAAAACACTGGGGTGGCCTAATAATTATGCCCGGTAGTGTATTATATATATATATATATATATAGTATATATATATATATATATATATATATGTGTGTGTGTGTGTGTGTGTGTGTGTGTGTGTGTGTGTGTATATATATATATATATATGTGTGTGTGTGTGTATACATGTGTATATATATATATGTGGTATGTGTGCGTATGTATATATATATGTGGGGGTATTCATATATATGCATATATGTGTATATGTATTCGTGTGCATGTGGTGGGTGCGTATGTGTCTATGGTCCCTCATTTTGCCAAATGAACTATTTGACTTCTAACCTTGGTAACCTTTAAAATATAAAACTAATGATTTCTATTTTAGAACGTTACTTGATTTCTATTTCTTTGAAAAAATGTTTTGGTATATTCTTAGGAAATTTATACCAAATAAAATCGTGTTCTGATGAGATGAGCTTATTAGCTTGTCGAAATGAATTATAATTTATAACCACTTTAGACGAAGTGTTGAGTAATCCTTCATATATATATATATATATATATATATAACAAAAATTCATTTTAAACAAAAAACGATAATGTCCCATTGCTTAGCGTTTAATTTTTACATATTATCTTAGAGTGAGTTGTTGTTCGTTCGAAACAAAATTGTTAATAAACTGTCCGGTTCTCTTATTTTTGTTGTTTTTGGTAAAATATTTTATAACATTCCGATTCAATCATTTTAAAAATGGCATGATATTGTTTTTGTACACAAAGGCTTGTTACCTATATTCCACCATTTTACACGTATATTTGAATTTAAAGGTAAAAGTTTTTTTATGGCACTAATATAAACGAAAGAGGGGGTATTTTCAAATGAAATAAAAATATATGGAAACCGATTCCCTGGACCACCGGTCAAAATACATCCACCAGGAAAACTGAAATCAGAATTCATGAAAGCCGATTTTTCAACTGTTCTTTTGTTTAACAACACTCAATGTATGGAGCAAAGACTGGGTGGCTATTTTCTTCGGAAACCATGTTCATAGTTCAAAATGTCAACAAGGCGGAAGTAAAATGACATGCCGTTTTGCAGTAGGAATTATAGACAGTGGGTCCATAATATGTTTCAGATGATGTTTGGTTGATAAATTGATTATTTTAAACAAACCCTGTTTCAAAAATCAAACAAAAACACGCTTTCAAAAATAGTATGATTTTAGTCACCACCATGTTGGATAACATATGGTGAGAAAACTATTAAATATATAGATAACATGTGTTTAAAAATACTTGTTTAATAAAGTTGCCAGTTTATTCGCCTGATCATAGCTCAGTTGGAAACATGTAGGACATTATAAAGAGAAAGATTTAGACTGACGAACGGAAATTTAGCAGTAGTGGAATTGATTTGTATACAGTATTTTTTCTTTTCTATGGTAAAATGATTTCTCCAAAATTCGAGAACATGAGAAATATCTTTTATAATTATAATGTGCTATTTATCAGTCAATTAAGCGCCACGCGTGATACACGCATTGGCCGATCATGTCTCAAAAGGGACATGACTGACTGGGTAGAAACTTTTTCTGCGGTAGACTGGTTGCCAGCCAAGGCTATAGAACCCAATCAGTCCTATTATTTAACCCATAACTGGAGGAAAGAGACGGATTAATACCTTCCGCAAGGGTATTTGTGCGTAAGTGAATGCAAGGAATTCAACTGGAATTCGAACTCGGCACCCCGATTTGTCGTTCCAAGTCGATATCCACTGCACCGCAACACACGTCCGTGCTATTTATAACTTTGCTTTTATTACAACGACATTGTTTATAATATTATGATCAGAACATTTATGAACACTATATAAATAAACTAGTCCATACCTAAAATAATTTTGGGAGAATAATTTTTGAAGTTAAGCATTATTTCGGCTTTCTTTAGGCCACGACACTTGTCAGAATCGAAAGAAATATCGATTTAGAAAGTGGGCCTGCTTATAATATTGATACAATGTCAAATCGATAACTGGCATTTACTGAGTCTTTGGGATATAGCTGTTTGACGTATAAATAACATTTTCTTGAGGAGGTATTACAAAGATATTTTGAAAAATAAGGAACAAACGAATATATATACCAAACACCCATAGCTAGGGGTAGAGTCGCTGACTGACACAATTTCGGTCGGATTTCAATCCCGGGTAAGAAAGCAATCGGAGTCTAATCGTACTGATGAGCTGTGATACGGCGAAAAAGATCTGTCTGCGGATGACAATATATATATATATATATATATATATATTCTTAATTACAGAACAAAAAATACAAATATTAATCAAGTTATGTCTGTTCTTTATTTACAAAGATATAATTATTAAACCCAAATGTTTGTGCATACGCTTCCGAAATAATCTCAAAGAAATAGTTTTAAAACATGTTAAAATTTACGAAATTTAGAAAATGATGTTGCTTTACTATTATGACGTGAAAAGAAGTTAGGTGAATTTAAGCAAGAGAAATATACGTTAATATAATAATACTAATTAAACCGTGATTAACCTACCTAACAAGTGAGTGCGAATATTTGGCAGGTGATGGATTGAGAGGTAGTACGAAAAGGCAATCGCTGCAGATATAGGCACCTGGTGTAACCCACCACCGGGTTGGGTTAGAGGGTTTTCCAACGAATTCGGTTGTTTTCTTATCAGAAGGATCAGAATGAGTTTTTCGAGCTGATGTACCTACGTAATCCCTATTAGACTCGTTTAATTCTTCCCGAATCTACTCTATTTTCCTCAGATTGACACCAAAACACAAACATTTTTGTATTAGAGCTTCTGACGCGAATGCGCATGCTGTTTTCAAATTTTTGTCGGAGTGAATTGAATCATGATATTTTTCTCATAGTTGGTGTCCAACAAACCTTACCTATATTATGCAATCAAGAAAATCAAAAAATCAAATAACGCGTATGTGCGAAATAAAAAAAATGAAATGACGGTTTGCCCACCACACACACACACGATCTATCTATCTAGCTAGCTATCTATCTATCTAGCTTAAAGTTAAATGGAAAATCTTCAAACAAGCAAGAACATCTAAATCAATAAAGGAACCATGTTTCCTTTGTCTTTATGAAAAACATGAAATCATTAAATATATGGATAGCAACAAACTTTTAAAGCAGAGACATGAAACCACAGTAAACTGCAAATACATTAAAGTACTAATCTTACAATCGTGCTAAACAATACTACAAAAGCCAAACACTAGGTCCACTTAAACACGAAAAACCTTTATAGTACTAACAACACTCTCATATCAAATTTTACCTAGTACACACCACAAACTGTGATCTAATTTAAAATTTTATAGAAAAAAGTAATTTTCTAAATTCAAAATTAATGTTAAATTTACAAAATTAGATTAATTATACAAAAACTGTGCTTAAATACAAAAATATTCTATAGTTGTACAAATAAACATTAAAGATATGTCCAATTCCATCCCTCCCCACCCTTTTACACTTCCCTACTCTCCTCCTCTAATAAACTCAAAAAATAAAGTCTAGTCATGAAGTCATAAAACCTACACCCCATCTTCTAATGTTAAATCTGTCTACTAAATTCCCGACACTTTCATTAATCAATTATATTCCCTACCCACCCCACTTTCTTCAAAATTCGAACGGACACTTTACAAGACTTATTCCCTTATTGCTAACCTCCACCAACTTCCCACACACAACTTGCCAAATATAAGAAAAAAGGCTTTTCATTCCTTTCCACACCACCTGATGAGACATAAGAAAAGAGGCTTTTCATTCATTTCCACACCACCTGATGAGACATTGTAATTTCAATGTCAAAACAAAATGTACAATTTGTAGTGGATAAAAAAAATTGTACCTTTTCTAAAATATAATTTAATATATATATATATATATATAACAAAAATAATTTTTACATATTTTTTATTGAGGAGTATAAAAATGTTTTTAAAGGGATCAAAAATTTTTGGTTGTTTCTGAAACCATTCTCAATACTTGATACTGAATTTTAATTTTTTACGTTTCAAATGAACGGGAATATAACATATTAAACCTACACTTACGCAAAAGCACACACACGCACACAAAGCTCACTCACAAAAGCACACACATATATACCTGCATACATATATATATATATGGTGTTACTATAACTTGGACTGCTATTAAATGTAAATTAAGTTTATGCGTCTAATGATTTTTTTCAATTTCTTTCAGATTTAGCAACTTCAGTTTTTGGCAATTTCAACCATGAAAAGATTAACAATCAAACAACGTGTTAAAGTTACGAATACGGACGTTTAAACAAAAATGCAGTGTTCGCAGGTCGCATCATCTCTCGAGACAACCATGGCCACCACGGTCGTGCGACTTGACGCCTTTAAATTTCTTTTTTGGGGTAATCTCAAAAATAACGTTTATGCCAACAAACCAACAACAATCCAAAAACTGACGGATGAGATAATTAGGCATATTGGTGAGATCGAGGAGCAATTATGCAATGACGTCATCAAAAATTTCGACCATCGGCCAAAGCCTTTTGCGGACATTTGGAAAATACTATTTTTCACACATAATTACTATGACTCAAATAACCTTATTCAATTGTGAAATCAATAAAATTTCAATGTGTGTTTAAAATTGGATATAAAACCCGAAAAAAGTTTTAAAGGATTTTGATACATGGAAAAGTTTTGGTTATAACGAGATTTGATTAAGCGTTTCGCCCATCTAGGCTTCATCTAATACCAAAAAAAAAAAACAAAAAAAAAAACGAAAGAAAACATGTGTGTGTATTTGAGTGCATCCTTAAATAATAAATCATGAGCACTTTTTTTCTTAGCAAAATGTTTGCTCCTTACACTGTCTAATTTTTAATTCTTAACCACATGTAACCGTAGAATATTTAAGTTTTTAATCTTGTTAATTAAAAAAGCAGTAACTTAAATTTATAACTTTTAATTCCCATGAATATCGAGTGAACTTAAATTCAAATCTATTAAACTATCAGTTTGAAATCTGCATATGATGATTGCATAACGCATAAAGCTTCAAGTAGTACCATAGACAGAAAACAAGATATACGTACATAAACACACCCACCCACACACACACACACACACACACACACACACACACACACACACACACACATATATATATATATATATATGATAAAAATATAGTTTAACTTATTAGTTAAATTGCTTGATAACAGAGATAGAGCGTATTCAAATATAAAATGGACATTGAGGTCAACACCCAGCATCGATAGTCTGTTTCATGCTGCTTAAATTCAATCATGGCATGACGTATATATATATATATATATGTATGTATGTATGTATGTGTGTGTGTGTGTGTTTAAAATGCAATAAATAATCCTAACAATGTTTGAAAGAAATGTCATACACGGAAAAGTTTTTCATTATAACTAAATTTGATTAAGCGTTTCACCTTTCTAGATTTTATCACAGATTGAAGCCTGTGAGTCTTTATCAGAGGGTGAAGCCTGTAGGACCCTTTTAACCTTGAGGACAGCCGCTACACAATCACACTCAAATAATTTTAATAAATAACACAACCCAGAATATTTGAGGACTTTAGCATCAGCAACAACTAAAATGGAAAGCACATGTAACTCAAGAATAATCGCGTTGTTTGCATTCCATAAGGTTATTAAAGAAGCCCCACACCAATAAGGGAAAGAGTAACTTCATAAAAATAAAAAAAAAATTAAAAAAATAAGAGAAAAGTTTTTATAAATTTCAACTAACACTAATACTGGGTGTTCGGTCAATTAATGCAGAATGTTTTCCTGTGAAGAAACATCTAATATTAACAATACAATTACCATAAACGTTTTAATTAAGTTTAGATGTAGGAGAATTAACCTTTTGTCTTAAATTTCAAGTATGTATATCTAACGTCAGCCGAAAAATAAAATAAAGAATCATCGCTTATGCGCACTGCACAAGAAAGTCTTAAAATCTAAATCCTGACGTCCCAAATGACCTCTGGCAGGAGACCAGAGGAAATTTCCTATCCTCTTAATCTTCAAACATCTTCTATCTATCCCCTTATAAACCTGGAAATCTCTCACTAGTAATCCAGATAAATATTGATTTCCTTCCTACAAATCCGGAATCAAATCCTTTAACAATACAAACGATCTCTGCTTTAGATTGCCAACCTATTCCCAGACCCCCCACAGCACGCAAGCCCAACACTTACATACGCAAATCTGAACATAGAAGATGAAATAAATGAAAAAACAAAACAAAACAAAAACAAACAACAATAAAAAGACAAAAAGAAAGAAAACATCTTTCAGAAGTATACAAAGTTCATCTTATCTCTGATAATCTGAGATTAAAGCTTTATGTGTAAGAATTTAGAATTCCGTAGAAATTAAAATATATCGAAAATTTAACACACACACAAACACACTTGCACACTTGCACACACACTTTCATAAGTATTTCTAGCAACTAGCAATCATTCTATGTGTCTCTCTCGCTATATAAATATATATTTTTAGAACATGTACAAACTTCAAACTACTACAAAATTGTACATTTTGTTTCGACATTGAAAGTTAGTTAATAATGATGGTAATAAACATTTTATTGAAAAAATTTTAAAAAATCAAAAATTAAAAAAAGACGTTACTTCCTTTTATTTCTGGAAATCATTTAGGATGTGGTTTCTGGCTTTCTCTTTTCAAATCTTTTACTCTTTTCCATTCTTTTACTCTTTTTTTCAATTGGAGTAGATAGATTAAACTATCGCCCGGTACACACTCCACCCACATCTATTGAACGGGTGAAGAGGCCCATCCCTTGTTTTCCTGTTTAGGATGTGGTTTCCGGCTTTCTCTTTTCCAATCTTTTCACTTTTACGTAGCCCCCTGCGCATCAGTGGCGTTACCGCCTTGCTCGGGGTGATATGATTAAAAAAAAAAGATTAAGGACTTTCCTGAAAGATTTCGACATGTGGTGAAGGTTAAAGGAAACCATATTGAATGCAGTTTTAGTTTCTGTACAAAAACCACGCAAATTTAATTAAACAGATTGTATATTTCATTAACTTTAGGGTAGTTGCCTTTATTAAATATGTTAGCCAATGTAATAAATCATGTTAAAGTTGCAATAGTCTTGGTTCGATTCGACATTCATAGCAAATAAAATTCACCGGAGCGTACAACGGCCAAAACGTCATACAAATGGCAATAAAGATGAGAACAATAGTCTGAATGAGGTAAATAGTGCAAATACTACCTAATCTCAGAAGTATAGACGAATACTAATTTTATATTTATACCTCAATGGGAATATATTTTTTATAGTATTTTATTTTATTCATTTAGGATGTGCGTTGTGCTCCGGTGGATATCGACTCAGAATGACAAATCGGAGAGCCGAGTTCGAATTCCAGTTGAATTCCTTGCATTCACTTACGCGAAAATACCCTTGGGAAAGGTATTAATCTGTCTCTTCCCCCAGTTATAGGTTAAATAATATCAGGACAGATTGGGTTCTATAGCCTTGGCTGGCAACCAGTCTATCGCATCAAGCAATGGCAGCCTACTGCGGGATAATCCTCTGCCCACTCAGTCATGTCTCGAAAGAGACATGATCGCCCAAAACTTGTATCACGTATAGCACTTATCTGACTGATTCATTTTAACCTTTTTTAATTTTATTTCCTTGTATTGTATTCATTTTGATTAATTTTTTTAATGTATCCTTAAATCGGTTTTATATTTTGTATACGACGTTTTGTTTGTAAGTTGATATATGTATGTATGGATATATATAAATTTTTTGAATATATATATATATATATATATATATATATATATATATATATTTGTCTGTATGTGTGTGCGCTTGTTTGTAATTGTGCACGCGTGTTTGCGCGTCCGCGCGCTCTTGTGTGTGCGTGAGGCATGTGCAAAAAACAAATTTTCAATATTTTTTTATATATCTAAAAAGCAACCACTGTATTTTTAGACTCTAGATTTCGAAAAATAAATAAATAAATATAAATATAATAAATTTATTAATAAAATGAATTTGGCGACTTTGGACACACTTTGGAGAAATCAACTTTCTGAATGTTTACCAGAAACCTCTCAAATGAGATCGAACGGGATACAAGGTCAATTTTTAACGTTTGAATTCCGAGCTCTTAAGCACGGGAAAAACCTCGTAAATCTTACATAAGGTAGTTTTGTAGACCCAGGATAGGTTCAGAAGAAAAACACGAACTCGGGTATTAGTGAAATATATACATTTAACGAAAGAACAAATACAAAGTGTGTTACACGTCAGTTGGACTGCCAAGGATAAAACCGGGTTGACTCAACTTAACTCAACCCCGAGAGGCATATTCTCCCGGTATTCATAATAATAGGAAGAGTTCATTATAGTCCAAAAGGGTAGGTCCCATAACAGGCAGGATCGGGTCCTTGTTTACTTTTTCAAAACGAGACGCTACCGTTTGGCATAGCCTCATCTGGGTTATTTTCTACTCAAAGGCATAGAGTCTGTCTCATGAGCGGAGTCAGATGTTTCTTATAAAGATCAGTCTGTTGAACATTGTATATTCTGAATGTAGTTGACGGAAGTGTAGCAAACGCGCCCTTTTCTTAACTCGTTTGGTTCTGTTGAACAAAATGCATATAAAAACAGACGTGTCGCCAGACGGATGGGCCTCTTGACACCATAACACAATGATTAACTTCATTGTAAATTATAATTATATTTGTAACCGAATTTTTTCAATTCATTTTCAATGAAGTTCATAATTAGGTGGAAAATAGAAGTAAAATGTAATTGCTTTCACATTTATATACACTTTTTTCTTGAGTTTACATGTACGCGAAAGAATGAGTCCTGAGAAAGAACGTCAGGTTTAAGAGGGAAAAGCGAGGAACTATAATCTTATAAGGGAAATTCGTGAACGAATGAGATATGACCATTTTCTGCCAGATTCATGAGAATTTGTTCCGTGTTTCATTTTCTTTTACTTCTCATTTTGTTTTCTCTTTAAATTAATTGCTTTTGACAGTTGCTCGAAAGGATATTCTTTCGAGACTTAAGTTTGACTCACGAACTGTAAGCAAGTCAGGCCGTAATGCCTGAGGCAAGCACCAATAGGATTAGAACGTTATTGATTGGCCACTTTCAAAGTGCAATAGTCACGTGTTCTTTCAAGTCATTACTTTTTCTTACTGACTTTTCTTTTTTTTACTCACAATTTCTCGCGTTCATATTTTGCGCTGAGTGCAAATATGAAGAACACAATTACTATTTACGATTATATAATGGCAATGACTAAAGTAAAAACAAATCTAAAAGGAAACTGATATCTATAACACAATATAGCCTCGAATAGAGGCTGGTAATAATATAACACGAAAATTACTTTTAATATGACATCTTACACCTTATTTAATTGATGTCTTGCCTTTACTTGTTAATATTTAGCAAGGATATATAAAGTTTATTCTGCATTGCAAACATTAAAACACCTGTTTATATGATTTGTTCATTGTTCTGGCTGTTCACATCTTTATCATTTTCACAACCTTTCGGTCGTTGTACGCTTTGGCCTTCTTCAGGGTAGAAATTCGAAAAGAAATTTTTATTTCCTTCACCGGGGTTGATTGTTCTAGTTCCACGTACCATGAATAATTTTGGATATCTCTGTTTCGGTCACAATCTGCCCAGATGGACGGAATAATGCCAAGATGGACGGAATTTCTGTACAGCGACCCAAACCTTGTGAATATGACAACAGTTCGAACAATGTAAATATTATAAATAGTTACAATACCTAATCTCAGACATATGAGTATCGATATATTGCTTACAAAGTTTTGAGCGTTACAGTGTCCGGTTGTCTTCTCATATCGGCTGTCCAACTTTTGCATCGTTCTTTGAGTCTAGTTGCTTTATGGCCACGTGTTAAATCTCTGGTATAAGTACTGAATGTACTCGTGTATAAACCCACATTATGCATAGCGCGACTCGTAATGTTTTGTGAAAAAACTTATGTTTTCACATAGCTCGTGCTAAATGCGACCCCAGCCTCTGAGTAATACTAGCGGTTGAATATCACAGTACTGTGTATCATCCTAGACATGCTTTATAGGGAATGAATATTCTTAAATCCGTTTTTTTTTAAAGCTACCCCAAAATACCGAGAAATAAACACTTACCATAACATAACTGATATAATGATTTAGATACCGTAATTTTTTTTCTCCATGCCCGAACACGGTTACTCCTTTACTATGGCTCTACCACCTACGTAGCCTGAGTTTCTTTTTTGTTGTTGCTACACCAACAGCAAAACCTTACTCACTATGTATACTAATTACAATCAACAAATACCTTATATAAATGAAGAATTAATAGATGTTTTCCTATCTCAAATTTGCATGCATCTTCGTTTCACAAGTGGTTAGATCACTAAGATATTTAACTTTCTAGTGAGAACCTTTCTTGGCAAGATTACCAATCAGGTTCAAACAGAAGACTGGTGATGTTGTTTTGTAACGAAGACGATGAAGAACAATATTTCTATCATATTTACTTAATAAATATTAAATAAATTAACTACCTTCTTTTTTGTATTGTATATTGTATATAATTTATTGTATATAATTTATTCTTGTATAGTTAATAAACGATGAGTAAAAAATATTTTCTTCTGTGTATCGTAAATAATTCTTCGTGTTCTACTTCTTGTACTATTTATTTAAGCATACTTAGATAATGATTTTCTAAGTGAAGCTTACATATAGCACAAGGCCGAAAGTGAGAATTGAACTCACTTATCACTTGTAATGATTTTAGCAAAGCAAAATTGCTAATCATTACATCACATCAACATAGGTTAAGAATATTAAGATATAGTGTACCTAAGATTACAAGAAAGAATTAAGTCAGAAAATAAGTGATATGAGTTATAACACATGGACAGCGGAATAATTGTATGTAATTCACGCCATAAATTACAAGTGGGATAAAATAAATTTTATGTCCACCAGAAAATTTTGATCTAAGAGGATTTTGGCTGCGGTGAACTCAGTATGACCTGGTGTCACCTAAAACATACTAAATAAGCTCTGTACACGGTGTCACATCAGGATATCAAAAGGGTTAGGTGCTAATTCTCTTAGACACCAAGTGCAGAATTGTGCCTTAAAGATGTCGGTGTGAGTGTATGTCAACATAAACAGGAAGTACGTTTTGCTGATCTTAGTATACATACACACAGAACCAGATTAGACAAAGTTATATGCCCGATGCATGATGAGGAGGACAAATTCTCTCTGCTTGTAATATCTTTTCCTTCAAAAATATATTGCTGGTAAACTTCATTTCCTTTAACGATGTATTGCTGGTAATGTTCCTTTTTTTTCCTTAAAAATGTTTTGCCAGTAATATATTTTATTCAAAAATGTATTGCTGATAAAATTTTCCCTTAAAATGTGCCATTGGTAATATTTTTTCTTCAAAAATTTATTACTAGTAATTCTTTTCTTTAAAAAATTATTGCTGGTAATTTTTACTATATATATCTATCTTTATATTTTCATAATGTTTTGAGTCCAATTTAGGGATGCTTCCACTTCTGATCAGGCTGGACCTGGGAACAATAGCAATTAAAAAGTGAGTCGCGGCTTCTCCAAACTTCCAAATCATGAGTCATGCTGCAAGATGCAGTATTGCGTCATATACAAGATCTTTATATCGTTAAAATCAGTAAATATAGATTCGGAACAGCAATTAGGGGCAACTGGATTTAGCCAGAACTTATTCCTTGCATGAAAACTAACAAATATATCTGGAAAATATATGCATACATTCATTGTCAGTGTATATAAGTGTTTTACTATTAGAGAATCATTAGCTGGTGCAAGAATATTTCTGAAACACTGACAACTGTAAAGTTTGCTTCCGTCTGACACTTTTATATTCAGAAGTTTTAGCATTGAAAAAATATGTTTCTTGTCATTATAATGTCAGGAATAATTACGGTTAAATATCTACATGCTTGAAACGTCAATTTTTAAAACTTTTTGGTGGAAGATATGAGAGATGTTACTACATTAAACTAATAACTGTACTTTCTAAAATTCTGTCAGTTACATCAAACTAAGTTTTGAAGTTCTTCTTCTTTTATGCGCCTGTCTTTAAGGAACGTAGGCGATCATGGCCGTCCATTTGTCCCTATCCTTGTCATTCTTAATATCCTTTCTCATTTTATTTCACTAAATTCCCGCTCCACCGTTAATTTGCTCAAGTCCCTCAGGTATGTTATGCACTGCTTTTCCTTGTTCCTCTTCCATTTTATTCGACCTGTGAGCATTTGATTCTTCAAGTCCTCCTTCCTCAGTGCATGTTTCAAAAACTTCAGCTATCTTTTTCTCATGTTAATATCGGTTCCCTTTTTGTGTCCATCTTCTCCAAAACCTCGCCATTGCTTGTGTGCTCCTTCCAAAGTAACTTCAGTATCCTTCTGTAGAAATAAATTTCTTTGCTTTAAGTCTTTACTTTATTTTTTGATGAAATTGTCCAGCATTTGCTGTCATATTGAAGGAAAGAGATCACATAACAATTAAGTATTCTCTTCGTTTCCAGCGAAATTTTCCTGTCTCTTAATACTTTACTCAGCTTCTGGAATGCATACTTGGCCATGCCAATACGCCTTCGAATCTCCGTATCGCAATATCCGTTCTCTGTTAAAACACTTCTCAGGTATTTAAATTTCTGCACCTGATTGATTTTCGTATCACCAACTTATGGTTGGCAATTTGACCTCCTATTTTTACTGATTACCATACATTCAGTTTTTTGGTAGTTTATTTCTAGTCTTTTATTTCAGCTTTCCTTAACTAATTCCTGTAGTAGGTCTTGTAGTTTCTTTCCTGTATCTGCTATCTGCACAGTATCATCTGCATATCTTATATTATTCAGACTGCGGCCACCAATGACGAATTCTGGCATGACTTCTAGGGCTCTCAAAATGGTCTCACCGTATAGGTTAAATGGATCTGGGGAAAATACACATCCTTATCTTCACCACTCTGTCAGTAAAACTTTTTGTTTACTCTAAGGTTTTTCTCAAATATGTTTCCAAGCGTCTCTATCAGGTTTTAGTGGAGTACTTTGTCGAATGCCTTTCCATAGTCGATGAAAGACAGGTACGCTTCCTTTCTGCATTTCTTTCTATAATCGCAATGTTGAAAAGCGTCTGCTCTTCAGTTTGACCACTAGAATTCTTTAAGATAACTGGCAGTACCTTAAGACGCAATTCTTCATGTCCCTGTTCAGTATCAAGCTGACTCCCTTTATTGCTAAGTATGCCGCATGTGTATATTATCTTGTGGTCAACACTGACGAAATGTTTGGCCATCTAACTTTGCACACTTCCAAATTACTGATATTCAACCTGCTAATCTCCAGTGTCCTGACATTCAATTTCGTGAGAGTGATTTTGTTTTGATGCAAACAGTCGCAGGGTAACTGTCCGGTGACACCTGCTGCTCATGTCTTTCTTTTTCGGGCGAGATATTATCTCCGAAGAATTGTGTCCCCTTTACACCGTTGGTGTTAACATTTACTGGATAACGGTCAGGTGACACAGGTTGCCCATGTTGGTCCTTACTGGGCGAGGGATTAATTCCTTTCGACGTAACCGCGTTTACGCCGTTAGGTTGTATATTTTTATTTTTGAATGCTATGTTTTTTCTTTTGAGTAATAGTGGAGGGATATCTCGTTACTTCCTCCACTGTGATTTACCGAGACACCACCTCTAGTTAGCTGGCCGTTGGCGCCATAAGACTTCACAAGTGAAAATTACATTACACTCGAAAGAATGGAGGCATAAAGAAACTGAATGCACAGATAAGGGGCATGGAAGAGGGAGACAGCTTACTGGATAAAAGACCAAGAAAGCTTTAAAAAAAGTTATTACATTTTGTAAAAATAAACCAAATTTCTACCCTCGGTGTTAAAATTTAAGAAATTCAACAGACTCATACATGTAAAACTCAATATCTATTTTCTTAAGCCTTTTACAGCAAAAAGGTTTTAAGGTTTTAAGTTTCACCCGCTCAGCATATCTCCCCAAACCCCAATTGGCCCCAGCGTTTGCTCAACTGTTCATTAAAATTTTACCTATACACGATTATATAGGGTATTAATTTCAAACATTAAACACATTAATCTCTTTAGTTTTACTATTCTCAATCTATTTAAATTATAATTATATGGGATCCTGTCAGACGGTTCCCTGAGAATATTTCCAGTGATTGTAACATTCACTTGAAAAGCGCATATAATGTTTATTTTTTCACAAGCTACTTCGTGAATTTTCCGATAGTCTTTGATGCTATTTACCAGAATTATATATTCTTTAACGTTGTTTAGGAAAGGTTCTGTTAAGCACGATTGATGAATAATTCGAGTAATAAGCCTGCATCGAACTCGGCAAATCTGCTTTCAGAACTTCGAGATGATTCGCCTGTCTTTTAACTAACATTTCGTAGATCGAATGCAGATGTCTCAGTAAAACGTAGTACATGATTCTGAGCATTCTAGATGACAGCTCAGGAGCAAAATGCAGGAAACAATAAATATATTCATAAATTATCTATTATCCATCAGATTAATCCATCATCTTTATCACAAGTTTAGTATTGTATTCGCCAGATCTTAAACCCAGGATTTTCTTAAATAACTTTATACTATGTTTATATTCATGTATGCAAATATATAGACGAATAACTCACATAATGAAATTTGTGATGCTTAAACAGCATTCTAGTTAAATAATTAACATTTTTTTCTAACCTTATGCCAAGTGTTATTTGTCTGATATAACATGATTATATTTAAAACAGAAACGAAATCGTGAATGTAATTAAAACGGAAGGCTTAACGAGTGAATCAAGTTATCTTAACGACAAATAACATTTGATTTATATGTAGCATTGATAGTTATTTCTTTGTTCATTTTTCATTGTTGAAACAGAATTAAGTTCGTTTTAACTGGTTATATTTAGTTCATTGCAGGTGCTTCTGAACTT
Source organism: Ascarosepion bandense (assembly GCA_037127315.1). Classification (NCBI taxonomy): domain Eukaryota; kingdom Metazoa; phylum Mollusca; class Cephalopoda; order Sepiida; family Sepiidae; genus Ascarosepion; species Ascarosepion bandense. Next base: position 5,006,086 of record JBBBDQ010000365.1, read on the forward strand.
GAAATTTCTGACGTTCAGCGGATTTAAGGACAAAATCTCATAGTATTAAAAATTTCAATGGAAAGACACATGCAGACTTTCTGAATATCTATATACTATAAACAAGTTTCAAACCACAGATATATTCTCAATCAAACGTATATATATATATATATATATATGTGTGTGTGTGTGTGTGTGTGTGTGTGTGTGTGTGTGCGTGTGTGTGTACGGAAGTTTGGCAGTAGCATTTACAATTATAACAGAACAAATCTATCATAATTTATATCCAATAAATGCCAATCTGATATCAAGTAAAAATAATTCGCTTAGAAGAAAACGCGTTAAAAACACACTTCTCTCCTAATTAACTCCTCAACATCAGGTCGGACTCATACAGTATCACCGATCTGTGTAGTGCAGGCATAGACACAGTAGAACATAACTAAATACGAAATAATGTCCTGACATAGGTAGCGAAATCTTTCCTTATAGATCAAATAAATCGTTCAGTTCGGCATACCCTGAATTTTATGAGGATCTACAAGCACCCTGAGAAGTTGAAAGGACACAAAAACTGAAAACAGTTTAGTGACAATAACAAAGCTAAAGACAACATTTCTAGTGTAAATTCTATAAATTCTGATTACTACTCATCGTAGAAATCCAGAGGACGAGTAGATGGAAATAACCGTAAAAGAATTATTTGATGCTAACAAGCACTGTACTGCTATACTAAAATTTCCATAGATAAGGCTTGTAAACTTTTTTTTATAAGTTTTCTATGTATATTAAGAGACTATATACACTTTTTTATATTCTTTGACTCCTGATAAACGAACAAAATATCAATAAAAGAACTCAATATGGAGGGAGAAAGAGGATCACTGCAACCTATGAGATGAAGTTGAGATTTTGAGAGAATGTGCTATCGGACTCCATGTTATTATTAATTAGTACCTGCCCGTACACTACCCATAAATTCTTTTCCCCAGAACGTCATGATTAATTTTCATCTTCTAATATTTTAAATGTCGAAAAATTGAATTAAAAAAATCCCAGTTAACCCTGATGATGAATAGAGATTGAAACCGGTCGGTCGTTTTCGTATTTTTTATTTTGTATAAAATCTATTGTTATTCTATCTTCTCTAAATGGCTGTGAGTAGGCCATTGACTTTATTTGTTGGCATTATAAAATTTTGTGCCAATAATAATTTGTTTAAATATATATATATATATATATATATATATATATGTAAGTTTGTCTATCGTCCAGGTCACCATCTTTTCCGGTCTTCTGAACAAAAATGGAGGTTCGTTCTAAAATCTTTTCTTTTTTCTTTGTCTTCCTGCTTGCGTCTTTTTTTGAATATATATATATATATGTAGCATCCTTTCTTTTTAGCGTCTTTCATTGAATACGGTCGACAATAATGATTTAATCAAACTTTTATTGAGTTTACAATATTTACATTATTCGGACTATTGTCCTCATCTTTGTTGTCATTTGTACAACGTCTCGGTCGTTGTAGGACTGGGCCTTCTTTTTGCAAGGAATTTCGAACCGAACCCTTTGTTACAATCAATGGAGCATATCCTTCTTATTCCTTGCTTAAAGCATCTTCTTATAAACCTAATATCCAGTCACACTTTTTTTTTACCAAAATTCATATTACAATTTTCGATCTTAATGGTTTTCTCTAGTATTTTTTTATGTTTCTGGTTTGCTTCAGTATTTTTTCCCAGAGCTCATATTGCAATTTTGACACTAATGTTTTTCTCTGTCGCTTCGTATTACTGGTTCCAATATTGTGTTTATCTCTATGCTTGGTCGGCTTAGGATATTTTTGTAGACTAGCATATCTCCTGATTCCTTAAGTTTACGTAGTTTTCAGTGGCGTTCTCTATCAATTATTTCAACTTCATCACATAGGGGTCGGTGATATCTTTTCTCCCTCTATATTGAGTTCTTTTATTGATATTTTTTCGTTTATCAGGAGTTAAAGAATATACAAATTGCCCACAGTCTCTTATTGTTCTGTGCATTTTCTGACGGTACTTTAGCCATTCTCTAGAGTGTTGTATTCCGCACATTTATTCTCCGTGTGTTGTACCACATAACAATTTTCAATGTGTACATGCTATTCGCCGCTATATATATATATATATATATATATATATATATATATATATATATATATATGCAACAACGCTCAAAAACATAATACGTAGAAATGTTAAACCACTAATTAATAATAATCAAATTAATCTCATCATATATTATAGAAAATTTAAAGCAATTAAACTCATAGTCTCTAATAACCTTAGGGATGTGCGTTGTGGTGCATTGGATATCGGCTCGGAACGAGAAATCGGGGAGCCGAATTCGAATTCCAGCAGAATTCATTGCAGTCACTTACGCGCAAATACTCTTGGGAAAGGTATAAGTCCGTATATTCCTTCCAGTTATGGGTTAAATAACAAGACAGATTGGGTTCTATAGCCTTGGTCGGCAACCAGTCTATCGCAGAAAGCAATGGCAATTTACTGCGGGATAATCTTCTGCCCAGTCAGTCATGTCTCTTTCGAGACATGATCGCCCGAGCGTGTATCACGTATGACACTTAACAGATTGACTGACTCTAATAATCTTACAACTACAAAACTAAATCCTCTACAGAAAACCAATGTAGTGTGATCAATGTACAACTAATAAATCCATTACATATATTGGTTTTAATACAATCACGCTCTCCCATACTCTTACCTGCCACCTTTCTGATCAGAGTTCAATTAAACAACATTTCTTAGAAAAATATAATTAACATTAGACAGATTTTAGTCAATTTAGGTAATAATAAACAAATTTTAGTCAATAACACAGACTCATACACAGAGTAAAAGGAACCTTCAGATATTAGAGCCCATCTACATTAAATCAAAACAACCCACATTTAATAAAATCACATTTCAATCTGGACATAACACGTTACATTGCATATAAACATATGGTTCTGTTAACACTTTGGTCTCTCATGTGTGATATAAAAGAACCGCATTACAAATTTACGAACTGCGTCAGCTATTCGGTGACTGTTATCGTTGCTTAGCAATGTTTTATGTCAACACAAGGTAAAATTATCTTTGATGGTGAATGTCTTTATGTTAACGTCCCTGTAACCTCTCTGAAGATGGCTCATGTGAATTGCAAGCTTAGAACCAGCATAACAAAAAATGTCTAAATGTTGGACAATTTTTGTCTTATTTTCATCTGAAATTAAAACCAAAATACGATATTTAGAACGGCTCATGATTAAACATAATAGACTTTCATTGTCTGTTATATTTAACAGTATATGTTTAAAAAAATATATGTGTGTGTGTGTTTACATAATTGCTATAAACAATATGTCGAGAGTGCTCATGTTTCAATCGGCATCCCTGAATTTTCGTGCATTTTCTTTGAAGCAGTGAAATTGACACTTACCGTTATTGACAATTGGATACCCCACTTTTTTAAAAAAAATGTGAGCCTTGGTACGGATCGAACCTGCGTTCTATTTGAACAGAAAACCGTTTCGAAGATAAACATTTTAATTACTCAGGCACGAGATGCCTCACAGCAACGTATTGATAATGTCTATTAAATTTATTATCGTACAGGCAGAGTAAATAGAAATTTGAAATGTTATTTTTTTAATCCAATATTATTTCTTATTACTATAAATATTTTTGAAATCGTTTCACCCCAAGCAAGGCGGTACCACCACTGATGCGCAGGGTGTGGGGGGGGGGCTACAAAAGAGTAAAAGTTTAGACAGAAGGTGAGTGAAGAGAAAGACGAACCAGTTACAGGGGGTGCTAGAAAAGGACAAGGGAAGGATGAGAATACAGGTGTGAAGACAGTTGCAAATATAGAGAGAAAGGAAAAGAACACGATATACGTGGCGATGTAGAAAGAACTGGATTCAAGTGAATAAGAGATGAATATTGTCATTGCATTTAAATTCCTGGAGGTTGTAGCCGTCAGGAAAGCAAGGATATGGAAGGGAGTTCCACAGGCGGGAAGTGAGAGAAAAGAAGCTGATGGTATAGAATTGTCGGCTGCATTTGGTTGATGGGTGGGACCTTGTTGCCAGTCTGGTTGCACGAGTAAATTCTTGTGGCGGGGCACCAGTGACTTAAGTTCGTCGGAGCAGAAGCCATGAAAATATTTATAGAATGGACAGAAGGAAGACCTATCCCGCCGGTGAGAAAGTGGCTGGAGTCGAGCTGTCAAGTCGAGACCTATCACATTACAGATTCTCTTTTGGAGCCTGTCAAGAACACTGAGATGAACAGCAGTGGCGCCTGACCATATATGACAGCAATATTGTATGCACGGTTGGATGGTTGATTTGTATATGCGCAATATGGATTCAGGACGGAAAACCTTCCTGGGCCGAGACAGTGACCCAAACTTCCTAGCAGTGGATCTAGCTATTGACACATTGTAATGATTCTACTTGAGGTCGAAAGATAGGTTAAGGCCGAGGAGGCGCAGTGTATTGCTTTCAGGGAGACTCGCTTGGTCCATGCTTATGCGGGGCAGGAGAGTTTGCCGGTGATGGTTGACAGATAGCAGTTTCGTTTTAGAAGCATTGAAATTTACAAACAGCTTCTTACCCCAGTTCAACACTGATTGTAGGTTCTTCTCAAGATCAGCAGCGAGTTTATGTTTGTCCTCCTCGCTAGATTTCTTATTGATGCGGGAGTAAATTGTGGTGTCAACTGCGTAGATAGCTACTTGGGATTGGATCATGTTTAGAAGATCATTTATGAATATCAGAAAGAGCGTCGAGCTTAAGATAGAGTCTTGGGGGACACCAGCGTTTGTGCAGTAGGACTTTTAGGTATGCACATTGAAGACCACCTTCATTATACAGTTAGATAGGAAAGATTGAATCAGATCAAGCAAGCATCCAGTGATCCATGGCCCTGTAGCTTGCGTTGAAGGCCAGCGTGCCAAATCCTATCAAAATCTTTGGAGATATTCAGGGCAACTGCACGAGTCTCAGCGGACTTATCAAAGGGCTTGGAATATGTACTCTGTGATGGTCGTTTACATATCGGCCGTAGACCTGGCAAAACAAAAGACGTACTGCCTGTCAGAGAATAGTTTATGGGTAGTAAGATGTTGAACTATTTCAGCATCGCCGAGTTGATTTCACAATAAAGTATTTTATATGAGCAATTTCAGATTTTAATATATGTTCTTATTCAATATATTGATTATAAACTTAGTTATAGGGGTCGGTTTTATTTGTAAAGTAGAATATAAGGTTTTTATATATAAATAAAACTTAAATATGTGGACAACAGAATGGATTATTTTATATAACTTAATATTTTATTTAATCAAATGTCAATAGGGATTGCTTGATATTCTATCAAATTGAACAGTTTTTGATCTTTCAATACTTCGTGTACATATGAATTATTAATTCATAATCTTCTTGTGAAATTCGTATCTGAAGGAAGCAGTAAACGATTTCATTCACGCTGCCGCAGGTAATTTGTTTATATATATATATATATATATATATATATATATATATTCTAAAGTAATGAATTTTTATTGATCCGATCGGATTTAACTCACTCAGTCCAGATACGAATCTTGTCTGACAGCGTAAATTTGTGTTTAATAAGATTTCTCAAACATTCGGGTCGCTGGACGAAAATAGCTAAATATACTTATTATAAATAAATTGAGCGTCTACTGAAATACAAGTATCCACTAAAAAAATGTTTACAATAAACACACACACACACACACACACACACATTCGCATTCCCCCATACACACGATCACACTTATATATATGATTAAAAGAAAGAGACAAGGGGAAAATTGTATTTTGTTTAACCGTAGCGTTTCATCCTCAGGCAGACTTTTCTTCTTCTTCTTCTTCTTCTTCTTCTTCTTCTTCTTCTTCTTCTTCTTCTTCATTTGCCGTATCTCGTCAGAACGTTGACAATCATAGACTTCTAATTGGCTTTGTCGCTCTCAATATAGTTCCTCTTGGTATCTCCCTCACAACTCGCTCCGCCATTCATTTTTTCAAGCCTATCAAATATCTCGCGCTGCTTTCCACTGTCTCTCTTTCCTTCTATACGTCCAGTGTGTATTAGATTCTCCAGGCCCTCTACCCTCATTGCGTAGCTCAGGAACCTCAGTTGTCTCTTCCTGGTGTTAAGTATACATTTTCTTCTCGTTTGCATCCTCTCCAACACTTCGTCGTTGCTCACGTGCTCGATCCATGGGATCCTCAGCAATCTTCTGTAGAACCACATTTCTGCTGCCTAGAGCCTCTTCTTTATCCTTGAAGTGCAGCATTCGCTGCCATACAGAAGGACACATATCACATAAGAGTCCAGCACTCTTTTCTTTGTTTCCTATGAGATTTTCATGTCTATCAGTTCTCTGGTTAGCATTTAAATGCGTTCTTGACAATACCAATGCAAATTCGAATCTCAATGCTGAACTTTCCATCCTATGTCAGAACACTTACCAGGTACTGAAATTTCCTTACTTGTTTTATTTTAGTTTTCCGACCTGTAGTTGGCATTTTGGGGTCTTATTTTAGCTAATCACCATACATTCAGTTTTCTTGAAGTTTATGCTCAGTCCTTTTATCTCACTTGCTCTTGCTAATAGGTGCAGTAAGCATGGATGTGTAGGTAGTGTAATGGAAAACGACTCTGAAAATCAGTCCCCATTTGCACTCATTATATTCACTTGTTCTTTGGAAAGTTATGAATCCACCAGTTCTTTCACCAGCTATTCTGCTCCCTTAAGTTTCTCCTTCATCCTTGATGAGATCGTCCAACATTAACTTCCATACTGAAGGAGATATATCACATAGCAGTCCAGCACTCTTATCTTTGTTTCCAATAAGATTTTTTTGCATGTCGGTTCTCTGGTTAGCTTTTAAAATGCGTCCTTAGCCATGTCAATCCGTCTTCAGATCTCAATGTCGCACTTTCCATCTTCTGTCAGAAAGTTTTCCAGGTATTTGAATTTCTTTATTTGTTTAATTTTAGTTTCCCCGAGTCGTAGTTGTATTTTGGTTTCTTCTTTTTATTGATGAACATATATTCAGTATTCTTGAAGTTTATTCTAAGTCTTTTCTTTCTCTTGCTAACTTCTGTAGAAGGTTCTGCATTTTCGTTTTCGTGTCTGCTATCAACACTATGTCATCCGCGTATCTTACATTGCTAAGATTGTATACGCTAATGCGATTCCTGGCAAGGATTTTTTTTCTCAGAAAAGTTTTTCTGTACATGATGGACTTTATAAAGATAAAAAACGAAATGAATTTATTTGAAACAATGTAACTATTAACAACAATAAAATTTTGTCGGTTACTAGAAAATTATAAAACGCTCATAAATATTAATTAGGTCAACCGAAAAGCATTAGATGTTAAATTTAGTCATTTTGCATTCTTGAAGAGAATTTTTTAAAAATGTAGTATATTATTTGAATATTTTGGATTGGCAAAAGACGTTAAAATGATAGATTTAACCGTTTTTTTAAAATTATTTTTTCTTTGTTGCATATTTTAACTGGAAAAAGTAGTGGTTCTATTAGGAATGATAAGACTGGGGAAAAACCCGGGGTGCAGATTAATATTTTGGTAATATTTGATGGCAACACCGTCAAAGATTTTCCTTCTGAGTAAATTATTTTCTTTCTTTATATATATATATATATATATATATATATATACATATATATATATATATATATATATGCGTGTGTGTGTGTGTGTGTGTGTGTGTGTGTATATATATATATATATATATATGACCAGAAAAAATTGTTAATAATTATGTTCCCATTGCGATAGAGCTCTCTAGAGAAGAAAATATTCAAAACAGTCACTTCTGCGATTTATGCATTACTCTTCACTAATGAATTGAGTTCTCTAGGTGGATGGTTTGTGGATATATATAACACGCTTCTCTCATACCGATGGCTTAATGTGTCGGCACTCCGATTGATACCAAATCGGCCGGGTTTTGATCTAGGCTGAAAGCAAGTGGATGTCTAACCACACTGATGATCTGTGATACAGCGAACCAGAAATTGTATGTGGATGACATTAATATATATATATATATAGAGAGAGAGAGAGAGAGAGAAAGAGAAGGAGAGAGAAGAAAACTGAACAAATAAACGGATATATATCCAGAATTTATTTCGGCAGTTGTAAAAATTATGAACTGCTTCATAAGACCTGAAAAATTAATTTAATTTTTCGGGTCTAATGAAGCAGTTCGTAATTGCTTTTTCTTCATATATCCCATTGCTCTGGACAATATCTATTGAACTTTATATTTTTATTTATTGAATATTTTATATTAATTTGATAATTTCTTAAGATTATCCTCTTCATTTTTATGCGATTGTCATTATTTTATATATAACATTTAATTCTGCATTAATGGGTTCTAGGCACGTTTTTTGTTTACGTTCAGTTATTCAGCACGCAAAAGACATCTTAAAATATCAGTCAATACCTGTGCCTGATATTCTTAAAGCAGAGAAAGTCGTTATACAATTAAATCCTCTCTCTGAGCAAGAACAACATTTTAAGCAAAACGAAGAAACAATCGGCATTATTTGGTGGTGTCAACCCGCCGATGTTATATGGTTGTTTTTTTAGTTTTTTTCTGATTTGGTGCCAAACACTCCCAGATACCGCCACAAATATTTTTACATCTCCACGCTTATATATATATATATATATATACTACGGGTTTTATATATAATTGACATATACAATTATCTCCCTCTGCACTGCTATCTACTTTTTATCTTTTTTTTCTCACATCGATATTTTGATCATTTCTCAGAACTATTCTAACTTTTCTGATACTCATTTTACTTACATTGCTTTTATTAAGTAAAACAATGATATAAAGACGAACATCCGTATATTATTAAGATATGTTTGAAATAGGAGCTCAACTAACAGATTGTCACTACAACGGGATAACCATTTCATTTTCTTTCAAGATATTTCTATCATCTTCAGATAAATATTCGCTCTTTAAGTCTACTCTAGTCGTTCCATCACACTTTTAACCGAATTATTCATTTTCGCGTTGTGTAGTTAACATTAGAACAAATTAGGAAACATGGTAAGCGAATGTAGATAGAGTGAAGGTTCTGTCTACTTTGAAACCTATTGTTTAGTCTGTTTTATTCGGATTATTGTCCTCTAATTTGGTGTTGACATAAACAATTGACAACGTTTCGGAAGTTATTTCTTGACCTTTCTCCAGTGTATATCGATCTGGGTAATCTACTGATAATTCTGAGCAGGACTCTTTATTTAATCTATGGGAGTAGACTATTTTCTTTCCACTGCTCATGTTTAGGGATATTGTCTAGTTAAAACCAGTTGTTCGAAATTATAGCTTGTAGTTTAGTTTGAATTTTGAATCTTGACTCAGAACCAATGTTAAATATATCAGTTAGTAGCCACACAAACAAACATACACAAGTCATTTTTTTGCTTAATTTTAAACATTTCATGTTTAATTGGTTTTCTTTAATTTTTTAAAATTTTAGCAGAAATCTCTTTGACTGGACTTTAACTAAGTTAAAACTTATCAATCCACTACCATATTTTTTTTTTGTTTTCTTAATTGGAGTTTTCTTAATTGGAGTAGATAGATCTAACTATCGCCCGGTTCACACTCAACCCACGTCTATTGAACAGGTGTAGAGGCTCATCCCTTGTTCCCTGTTTAAGATGTGATTTCCGGCTTTCTCTTTTCTAATCTTTTCTTTTTTTTTAATTTTTAATTTTTTTTTTCAATTGGAGTAGATAGACTAAACTATCGCTCGCTTCACACTCCACCCACGTCTATTGAACAGGTGAAGAGCCTCATCCCTTGTTCCCTGTTTAAAATGTGGTTTACGGCTTTCTCTTTTCAAATCTTTTCACTCTTTTCCTGTTTTTTTTTTTAATTTTTCAATTGGAGTAGATAGACTAAAATATCGCCCGGTTCACATTCCACCCACGTCTATTGAACAGGTGTAGAGGCTCATCCCTTGTTCCCTGTTTAGGATGTGATTTCAGGCTTTCTCTTTTCCAATTTTTTCACTTTTTTCTTTTTTCTTTTTCTTTTCTTTTATTCTTTTTATTTTATTATTTTTTCAATTGGAGTAGATAGTCTAAACTATCGCCCGGTTCACACTCCACCCACGTCTATTGAAAAGGTGAAGAGGCTCATCCCTTGTTCCCTGTTTAGGATGTGGTTTCCGGCTTTCTCTTTTCCAATCTTTGTCAGTGGCGTTACCCCCTTGCTTGGGTTGATATGATTAAAAAAATATTCCTGGTACCATGAAATAATGACATACTTTTTCGTTTTTTAGACTGTGTTAGACAGTTAACATAACGGGGAAAGAGTGCTAAGAAAATCTGGAATTCACAGGACATATTGATAGGAAGCAGCCATAGTAAAAGGGCAGATAACTTACTTAACGAGATTGTGCAAATTGTTGGCAGAACAGGGATTAGTAGGTATGGAAAAAGAAAGCAATTATTAAAAGTTTCAAAGACATAGTTCAGTATGGTGACTCATAATCGTCCACATCCTGAAGAGACATGAATCAAGGAATAATAATAATAATAATAATAATAATAATAATAATAATAATAATATGTTCTGTGGATAGCATATATATATATATATGGTGCGGTGGAAATACATGCCACATATGATCCTTATATATAACACACATATAATGGAATGATATTAGCTCACTGAAGACAGTATTGCCATAAATGTTGTTTTTGTATTTTTTTGAGAGTTATATGCCGGAGGTACTTCTGCTGTACCATCTATCTATCTATCTATCTATCTATCTATCTATCTATCTATCTATCTATCTATCATAATATAGGAAGAAGAGTGATATATATATATACCAAACTTATTTATAAATGGAACTTTGTGTGTGTATGTGTCTCTGTGTGTATGTCCGTTACCTATAGACTCCAAAACGGCTGAAACCGATTTTCTTGAAAATTTACACAGTTGTACTATAAGCGTCTGCGAGTGTTTCTTAGCTAGGTACCTTCGATAAATATCGATAATAAAAAAAATCGGGTTATAGAAAGAGTGGTCCGATTTTAATCAAATTTGATACACCCAAAGACATAAGAAACGATATTCAGCAGTTTCAAGGTTGCAGTTTGTACAAAAGTACAGAAAATAGATTATATATATATATATATATATATATATATATATATATATAAAAGGCAAGATGTTTGTGTGTTTGTCTGTTTATCTGTCTGTATGTCCTTTATACAAATCCACAATTTTTATCCGATCCTCACCAAACTTCACACAAATATTCATTAGGCTGAGTCTGAGCTCTTGGACCATGGATTAGTTTTGAAGCTTTCATTACACCCGAGTAACGCCGGGCTATACTGCCAGTATATATATATATGATAAAATTTAGTTATGGGTATGTCATGCGTATTAGTTAAAATGATCGATATCAGGAATATAAAAGAAGACATTGAGATCAAAACCTAGTGGCGATAGTCTGTTTCATTCTTAAGAACAATCATCAGACAACGAAACAAACTGGCGCCGCTAGGTGTTGACATTAATGTCCACTTATATATATATCTGTGCATGTGTACATAGAAAGAAAGAGCGTACAGAGAGAATATAATCTGGTGTCGAATCAATGGCATAATGTCATGTGAAATTGTGTGAAGGAACTTGCTTACATTATGTTAAGTTCCTTGTACTTTCACACATTTACGTATCGTTCTGTTCCGGTGTCGACCAAAACCCGACGGGAATTAGAATAGGCGACGAGTTGGATTTGAGTTAAATATCTACATACAACACTTTACTCACAAAAATGACAGGTCGATCTTCTCGAGAGAAATGATTTGGTTTGGCCAATTCTTTATCGACAAACACATCAGTTTATTTGCTCCTTTTTTTTTAAAAAACTGAATGACTCTTGCCAATTTACGCGCAGACAAATACACGGAGCCTATTCCTCAGTATCAGAAATTTGCTTTTAAAATTCATTCTATCAAGTAGACAAAAAGGCCGGGCATTTAGGATTGAGCATATCGTGTCTTTGAAATTAATCCTCTTTAGCTATTTTATAAACACGGGCTCAGCAAGGATATGATTCAAAAACTCCAGCAGCAAATATCTTTACTACAGTGGATTCGAAGATAATATTTATAATCTTGTAGATATGGACACACCTCTAAGTGCATGAGTTTTCTTCCTTTTTCCAGCTCCAAATTTTTCATCATTTGTTGTAATATTTTGAATTACGTTAAATTTCGTCATTTCAATTTATTTGAAAAATAAACGAATTTATTCCTGTTCCATTTATCAAAAGATGTCAAGCGTTATAGTTTTATCAAATTTAAAGAAAAATCAAATCTTTCATTATTAAAAACGCAGTTGTATTGTATTGAGTCAGTTTTACAGCTGTTTTTGATCGTCGGCCAATTATCCACAAGGTTTATTTCTATTATCAATATTCTCTTAATATATTCTGAGGAAATTGAAATTCAACGAAAATATTTTCTCCATATATATTGCATACATACATAAATAAACCCACAAGCACGCACGCGCACGCATACACACACACACACACACACACACACACACACACACACACACATATATATATATATATATATATATATATATATATATAACATTGTTCAACTCCAGCCAAACGTAAAATCCGAGGCAAAAACATTCAATGGTTTCTTGGCCTCATGTTTCCCATTAGCATAAAGGAGAGTGACTCTATCTAATCACTCAAAGTTGTATAATGGTTAGCAAGCTTTTCTCGCTATAATCATAAATAGTGAGTTCGGTTCCCATATTTTCTGCCTTGTGCCGCTTTCAAGCTGCGCTTCGAAAATCACCATTTGCTACATTTTCTAATTCAAGAAAAAATTGTCATTACATTTTTTCTCGTAAGAATCCATCTTACACATTTATATATTTACCATTTGTCTGTGCATTGACTACTGTTGCCATATATGGTCTGCTACTTCTGCTATATATTACGAGATTCTTGACAAAATCCAAAGGATGGTCTTTAATTTAACCGATCATGACCAGGTATTTCGACGTCATTCACTTTCTCGTTTACCCTGACGTGGTTTTCCTTTATCCTTTCTACAAACATTTTCATGGAAACTCCTCAGATGTACTTTTTTCCCTGGTGCCCTCAGTACATGAATTTAAATGTGCTACTTAATTAGCAACTAGCTCTCATCGTTTTACTTTTCAACAAGCAACATGCAACAACACTTCTACTAGAATTGTTTCTTTTCTCGCACTTCCCACTTGTGAAATTACTTTCTAATTCTATGCTTTGCTCATAACGACAATGTTCAAAAACTGAATACAAAATCAATCGCCATCTGTTTCCTTGAATTTTGCTCAACATTATTAATTTTAACTCTCTGTAACTCGCTGTGTTCTATTGGCATTGACACATTGCTTGGGGTGAAATGACAAAAATAAAGAGAGTTTGTACATGAGCACGTAGGTAAACCACTGTCTCTTATCTATCTTACTTTACCAGGTAACAGCAAAAAATACTAATTAATGTAGAGAATTACAACTACATACAAATGATAAAAAGTGTCTGTGCGACCTGACTAGATTAAAAGTTTCAACATGCTCTGCCTTGGATCAAAGTGTCCGTGTGACTTTACTTAGTTTCAAGGCTTACGGCCATATCACGTTGAATACACCGGTTCGCGCTCGATCACCGAAGTTAAGCAACTTTGAGCCTGGTCAGTACTTAGATGGGTGATCGTTTTGGAATACCAGATGCTGTAAGCGTTTAGTGACGGATGTGCGTTGTGGTGCAGTGGATATACGCTAGGAAAGAGAAATCGATGAGCCGAGTTCGAATTCCAGTTGAATACCCTGCATTCACTTAAGCACTGATACCTTTGGGAAAGGTATTAATCCATCCCTTCCCTCCAGTAATGGGTTAAATAACAAGGGTAGGACTTGGGGACCCTGCCCTTAAAAACAAATCCTAATGAATCTTGATACTCGAAAAGAAAAATGTATTACTAGACACAAAACGTATATAAAAACAACAATAAATTGTTGAAAGAAAAGGTATTACCAGCAATAAATAAATAAAATTTAGTTGGCAATAAATGACCCACCGAGGTTGATATGCCATAGAAACAAAACAAACCAAACATAGTTTAAGCATATCAATCTGCTCTGCTTAGGATCTTTGTGTATCTAGGCACTTTCACTTTAAAAAATTAATTTAGTCATGTTGTTCAATCGGTAAAATACTAATGTATTAAATACCCGTTTGCTTACCTCCAGATTAAATGTTAAAATTAGAGCAGAATTTATTTGTTCATTTTATGGATTTTTGCTTTACTGTAACAGAAAAGGCATTGTGTGGTGCAATGGCTATTGGCTCGGAACGAGAAATCAGAGAGCCGATTTCGAATTTCAGTCAAATTCTTTGCATTCACTTATGCGCAAATACACTTAGGAAAGATATTAATCCACCACTTCACCCTTCAGCTATGGATTAAATAGCAGGGCAGTTTGGGTTTTATAGACATGGTTAGCACCCAACCGACCGCAGAAAATAATGGCAACTTACTACGGGAAAATGCTTTTCAGCAAGTCATGTCTCTTTTGAGACGTGATCGCCCCAGTGTGTATCACGTATAGCCCTTAGAAAAGTTTAACAGAAATGAAAGACTAAGAAACAAATGTAAAAAACCTTCATATTTCATTAACACTTATAATCCTAGAATTATATCCTTATCTTTAGCTTGTGTCTGTTGTAAGGTTGTGCTATGGGTTTGGAGAATAGCGTGGATGCGGAAGCAATTCGAAGTTCAATTAATGTAGTTTTGCTATCGTTGAGATCGACTTGTGACACGGTGCGTTGTCTTGTTAAAAGATCATTTTTTCTGCTTCATTTGTCGCTGTTCATTGGAAATTTCTTCCTTCAAACGATATATATTTACTATTGATGATTCTTACTTTCTCAAGTTAATCGATTAACAAAATACCTTGCGCATTCCGAAAATCTTGCTTACTAATATTTGCGTCTTCGGTTAATTTGGACGGCTTTCACCTGCTGCTGTTCACTCAGCTGACTGCCAATTTGAATCTATCGTAATATGGTGGATGCAGGTTTTATCCATTGTCATTTATTTACGCAAAAACACTTTCTTGATGCGTTGAAACAATTGCAAACAATATTTTGTGTCATCAACACGGTGTTTTTGATGGACTGTGTGCAAACGCGGCACCCACATTGAACACAGCTTTCTCATTGACAAAAATTCATGTAAAATTGTGAATACACTGCCTTCTGATATGTTCAACTCCTCTGCTATTTCAAGCAACTTCAATTCACGAACGTCCAAAACGAGTTTTTGGTGATTTCCGGAATAACTGGTGATTTGGAGAAACCTGAGCATTCAGCATCATTTGTGTTTGCATGATTGCGTTAAAATCAGCATACCAACTCTTAACCGTTGTTTCCGACGGGGCAGAATAACAGTTATGAAGCCATTACATGGCTTGAACAGAATTTTATTTCATCAGAAAGCAATGCTTTATGTACACATGAACTTCAAATTTTCATATTGTTTAGAAAATTCGCAACAGTAATTTTGACTTAATTAACTGTAATTTTTAAATTAATAATCCGATTGGGCCCAAATTGTGCCACGTGCCATTTGAAGGTTAGCACTTTATAAAAAATCATATGGATTTTCTTTATTAGTGACGCCATCTATATGTCAGGAGCGAGTTTTTTTTTTTTTTGAGTGATGTGATATAATAGAATATCTATTACAGAATACCATGAATGTCAGAACTTTGGTTGAGCTTTCATATGTTCAGAGAGATTTTCATCTGAAAGGCACACATCTACTTTTCCCTGTGTTGTTTCGTCAACACCTACATTAAAAAATATCCTTCCGCAATAATTTCGCTTCTGCTAAATAAAAAAATATTAAGCAAAAATGTAAATGAAATGTCAGTTGTCATCTTCTTGAAGCCTTCTTTTTTTTGCTCTTTTATTAAACCTACCCATTACCAGTCTTCTCGTCCTTTTTCACCTGTAACCACCTGCAAGCTATTGCTATTTTTACCTTGCTTGTGGGGAAACGATATAAATAAATAAGAATAAAAATCTATTAAATAAATGTAATAATATAAATGTCATATGTAAGCATTGCAAAATGTTTACCTTAATATGGACAAAAAATGTTTATAAACTTGCGTATATCTAATAATTTGTTTTAGAAAAATAAGAATTAAATAGATATTAAAATAACTAAATTAATATTTAAATTTCTAAATAATTAAATAGATATTTAAAAGATGGTATTATGATATTCAGAATTGTATTAGAATATAATAATATAATAGATTTCCCAAATCTAAAAATAATAAAAGTATTTTCTCTTATATTCAAATGAAAATCATTTTCACAACAATGACCTAAAACTGCCTGATGCTGAGGTAGAATTCTCGAAAGATAGAAATTTCCGTGTCGCAATGTATTTTTAATAAAAAAAAATAGTTATATATGTAACACTATTTTTGCATGCGGAAAAATGGGTGTGAACTCTGGTTGGAAGGATTTACTTATTTTTCCCCGTTGAAACTCGCTAAAGTAAGTTATCATGTATGTATTTATTTATGTTTTTTTTTTTAATTATAATTTTTTGTTTAATTCTCTGGTCATTTGAACGAATGTTTTTGCAAAGAAATTTGTTTGGACTTAAAAATTAGTTAACTCACCACTTTTTTTGTTTTGTTTTGTTTGTTTAAATTGGAGTAGATAGTACCTACTATTGCCCGGTTCTACACTCCACCCGCTTCTTTGGAACAGGAGTAGAGGTGATCACCTTGTTTCCTGTTTAGGAAGGGGTTCCCGGTCTTTCTACCTCCTCCTTCGGTCTTAGTGTTAGTTCAGTTGGAATTTCTTTGCAGTTATTGACTATGGTGGCAATATCTCTCCATTCTGAGGGTATCGGGTTGGCAGTTTCCTGGTTGCTGCTTCCGACTGGTAGTTAAGAGCCCGAACTCTTGTGTCTTGAGAGGCTGCTCTGATCAACAGTTGAATAATATCGGTGTTCCTGTAGTGCCATATCGCGCATGGACGGGCGTCCCTTTACGAACCTCCGGTGGGCAACCCCGAGGCCACATTATGTTGCAGGCTGCGCCAGTCTCCATTCCTCACATGCTGCAAATAGTGACCGACTGATTCTACTCTAGACCTCTCACCTCAAACAAAACACCATGAAAAACAAAAAAAACAAAATAACAAACTCAAACCAGCTACTCGGAAAACGCCCAAACCTCTCTGTGTCACGTTCACTAACATTCGCGGTATCCGCACTAACCTTTCTAGCGTAGAATCATTCCTCCAAACTAACTCACCTGATATCTTAGGCCTGTGTGAAACTAACCTTGACCCGTCTATCCCCTCCTCTGATTTCTATGTTCCTGGTTACCTTCCCCTCTTCAGGAAGGACTCCAACGTCCATATGCATGGGCTTGGCGTATATGTCAGCGAACACCTCCCTCTAGCTAGAGTAACATCTCTTGAATCCCTGGACCAGTCTTTCATGTGCTTCTGTCTCTCACTTCTAAGATCCGTTAGCTATCTCTTCTTGCTCTACCGTTCCTCCTCCTCCTATGACTGTTCAGTACTTGACAGCATCTATGACAATATCGACGAGGCCATTTCTTCTCACCCATCTGCCCATATTTTCGTGTTGGGGGATTTTTAACGCCCACCACACTAAGTGGCTCGAAAACTCTGTAACCGACACTGCTGGTGTCAATACCTTTAATTTTTCAATCTCCCAATCCCTTACGCAAGTGGTGGACTTCCCCACGCGTTTCTCCAATAGCCCTAACGGAAGGGACTCACTACTAAACCTTTGCTTCACTTCCACCTCAAATTCTTGCACCACCAGACAGCTCTGCCCTCTTGGACATTCTGACCACGCCGTATTTTCTGTCAACATCTCGTTCCACTCCACTCCTACCCAAGAAACCCAGACCAGCAGAACATCCTACTGCTATCAAAGAGCAGACTGGGATTCGTTCCGTGACTTCCTCTGCGACGTCCCTTGTAACAATGTTTTTAGTCTTCCCGTCGAAGACTGTGCATCAGAGGTCTCCTCCTGGGTTAAGGCTGGCATAGATATTTTCATCCCTGCCAGGAAATTTCAGCTTAAATCCCATTCGTATCCCCGGTTCTCGCCCGCTTGCTCGGCCGCCATTGCCCACCGGAATCACTTCTTCCGGCTTTATCATGCGTCGGACCAAAAAGATACTTAACGAAGCTAAGATGCTGTTTGCTGCCAGAATGAAGCAGCGCATAGCATCCACTAATTTCGGAGCCAAAGACTTCTGGCGCCTCTGTAAAAGCGTGCTCAACAAGAGTAAGTCCTCAATACCCCCACTAATCAACGAGTTTGAGGTCCTCACCTCCTCAGCGGACAAGGCTGAATGCTTTGCCCGTAGATTCTCGACCAATTCGTGCCTGGATTCGTCTGGAGTCCAGACACCCGATTTCTCATCTAGAACTGAGGCCCAATTGAATGACGTCCACACCACGCCCTCGCTGATTTCTAGCATAATATCAAAACTTGACCCTCACAAAGCCAGTGGTGGGGACGGAATCCCAATCATATTCTTGAAGAAATGTGCCGCTGAACTCTCCTCTGTCCTTTCTAAGCTCTACAACCTCTGCCTATCTTCCTCCTGCTTTCCTGCCTGTTGGAAATTTTCTTCTGTGGTTCCAATATTCAAGAACACTGGTGAAACCTCGGACCCCGAAAATTACCGCCTTATCAGCCTTCTTCCGATCTTCGGCAAAGTGTTCGAAGACATTATCAATGCCGAGGTCGTTCAGCATCTCACGGCCCACGGCCTCCTCTCGGACAAACAGTATGGCTTCCGCTTCACCAGGTCTACTGCTGATATGCTAACGACCATCACCGGGTATATATACCAGGCTCTCGACAAGAATGGTGAAGCCCGAAGTGTCGCCCTGGATATCTCAAAAGCATTCGACAGAGTATTGCATGCCGGCCTTCTACGGAAACTGCGAATCTCCGGCATAACTGTACTTTTGTTGGACTTAATCCAGTCATTCCTCTCAACTGTACACTGAAGGTGGTTTTAAACGGACATGCTTTCCAGAACTACCCTACAAACGCGGGTGTCCCCCACGGCTCTATCCTAGGTCCTACGCTCTTTCCAAACTACATCAATGATCTCCCCGATGCCATAAGATCACAAGTAGGCATGTACGCCGATAATACCACAGTATACGCTCGCCTCGATCAAAAATCTGGTGTTGATGATAAGGCGAACCTCGCGGCTGAGCTTGAAAGGGACCTCCAATCCGTGGTGTATTGGGGTAGGACATGGTTCGTAAAATTCAATTCTTCCAAAACGAAGCTGCTGTCAATTAACCACCACAGACGACCGCACCTCCCTCCCATTAGCATGGAGCAGGCATGCCTCCCAGAGATTAAAACACTAAGCCTTCTTGGCCTGACACTCTCAGCGGACCTCAAGTGGAATGACTACGTCGAATCCATTGCTAAATCCGCTGCTATGAAAGTTGGCTCTCTGTGCAGGGCCCGGAAATTCTTTCCGCCTGAATCTATCCTGCACTTATACAAATCTACCATCCGCCCATGTTTTTGAAAACTGTTGCCACATCTGGTCGGGTTCCCCTGCTATTCTCCTCGGGCTTCTTGACAAAATGCAGCGAAGAATCTGTAACGTGATTGATACCGACTTAGCTGACCGCATGCAGTCACTCTCTCACCAGCGTGACGTGGCTTCCCTGTGCCTCTTCTATAAATATTTTCATGGCTTAAGCTCTGATGAACTTAAATCACTGGTGTCCTCTAGGTGTGAGTTTGCACGAGATACTAGATTGGCAACTAGGTCCCACCTTTTACAGTGAAATCGATTAAATATAACCGCAATTTCTACTCCTACAGCTTCTTTTCTCGTACTTCCCGCCTGTGGAATCCCCTTCCGCATGCTTGCTTCCCCCGCCGGCTATAAACTCCAGGAGTTTAAATGTAAGGTCAATAACACACTCCTAACACACTAACCTTCCCATTCTCCCCAACTCTCCCCTTATGTACATCCTAACTCGTCTAACGTCCTGTGTAACCCCCTGCGCTATAGTGGCAGTGGAAGGCCTTGCTTGGGGGTGACATGATTTAAAAAAAAAACAAAAAAAAACTATTTTAACACGACGGAGCGAAAGAAATTATTATTAGTTGTATTATTAATTGTGCAGATTAATTGTTCCAATATTAGCAGAGAGAAAAATAAATCTAATATATAATAAAATTGTTTATACGGTTGCAATATGAACGCAGCTAATGATTTTTTGAAAAGAGAAAATATTGCAAAACGAAATATTGAAAACTAGCTGAGTATAGAAGTGTATTAAAAACATTTGCAGGTGTAAGCAGGTCAGACGAGGTCATCGTATCGGCCGCCCATTATTTGACAAAGCAGAAATAACGTGGATAAGAAAAGTACCATTGAACGGACTGAGCTTTACAGCTGGTAAAAGTGGAAAGTAAGCCGTAGCCAAAACATTGTTTTGGATTATTGAAAAGAGATTGTCATAAATCTTTGATGAGGCCAAAAAGTTGAATCCTGAATTTTTTTATTTTTCTGTGAACAGATTTAAAACCTGAAAAATAAATAATGTAATTAGTTGAATTAAAGGAATAAGATGGAAAGAAGTGATATCACCATAAATATTACTGCGTCATTGGACAAACTCCGCGTCAAAATGCGAAGGCGGGAGTGATTTCATTGGCTAAAGTGTGATTTGCATGGACACCCGCATCCGTCATGCCTCTCTCAAGAGAATTTGGGACAAGCATAAATATAGAACCCCGGAGGGCTAAAATCAGTTAGAATTTCAGTTGGATTGAGTTCGAGCTCAGTTCGAGTCAAGACGAGACCTGTCGAGATGTAAGGACAAGGGAGTGATTGTTACCAGACGTGGAGCCACGACCGTAGAGTTAGAGACTGTCGCCTGATAGAGTCCTGGCTGAACATGTAAAGAAACGTAGAGAAGCCTGCCGCCGACCGTCCGAAAAGAATTAAAGTCAAACCAAGAACCAACCAGAGTTAAAGACAAAGTAAACGACTTACTGCTACCTATCACACACGGAGACATTCCTTCAGCAGTTTCCCTAAAGCTTCGGGATGAAGCGAATAAGATATTTGGAATCGTCACAAACTTGAAAACTCCGATTGGAGTGAGCAGACATTACTAACCAAAAGCTCGAATTCATGTTAAGAAGGCACTAATCTTAGACGAAACTTCTGCTCCGTTCCGCTGCGAGCGTCCGTTCACAGGCTTTTCTGGTGGCTTATTCGGCCGTAATCATATTTTTGGTTCCGTCGCGGGCCTCGTCATATCTGGTGCCGTGATTGGCGATTGTCATATTCTATTTCGTTTTGTTTCTTTTTGTTTCTATATAAAGACTGATTCTGGCGTTATTCAATTTATTTTTGGTGCCGTTTTCATTAACCCAAATGAGCGTGCGCGTCCGGTCTGTTTCAGCTTGGTAACGAGACAGCCAGCAATATTTCAGCGTGAGATCAAAATTCACAACGTGGGCGAGTAAGAACACCGTTGTAATAGTCGACAAAGGTCAAATGCATCATCTCAAAAAGCCTAAGATCTATACGAAATAGTCCCACTCTCAAGCAAATATTGTTTGGTTCAAATATAAACAATCATTGTTTATCTATATCAAAAACAAAAAAGAAAACTAATTATAGCTGCAGATATAATAATAATAGAAAGAATATAATTTCAACATAAAATAACAAGTTTTCAAAGCAACCAGCCTAGTTCATTTAATCCATATCTGTTTTAGGATAAAATCTCTCTTTGACACGGAACAACTAGGCGGTCTAAAAAGTCTGATTCTCAAAGAAAATTCGTACCTAATAAAGAAACCTCAGCAACTGTGTACATCGCAGACAGGGAATTAAAACCACATCAGCTATTTTCTCATTTACTTCAATTACTGAGATAATAATTTCGGTTAACAACAGATTAAAATTGGTAGACATATGGTCGATTATAGTTAAAAATGTCCGGTTTGCAATGAACTCAATTGTAGACAAAGTGCCGAATAGCAACAGAGTCAAATCGATCTGGTTTTAGAGTACAATCTAAAAGATCGGGTTTGTTTTGTATCAAAATGTAGGCATAAAAAGGTTAACAACAGGGTAAAATCGTTAACTATAGTATCACTTTCGAATTCCAGTTGCATTCTTTGCATTCACTTACGCACAATTACCTTTGGGAAATGTATTAATCCTTCTCTTCCCTCCAGCTATGGGTTAAATAACTGGACATTGGGTTCTATAGCCTTGGCTGGCAACTAATCTACCGCAGAAAGTAATGGCAACCTACTGCGGTATAATCTTATGCTCAGTCAGTCATGTCTTGCAAGAGATATTAATCGCTAAAGTGTGTATCACGTATGGCATTTAACTGACTGACTAAAAGCTTTTGCTTGCAGTAGAATAAAAATGGCTGGAATGATTTCGCTGAACAATAGATTAAACCGGCAAACTTTGGTATGATTTATATTTCAATTTAAACGGGCCAGTTCTCAAAAAGTGAGACATAGTTTTGGTTAAGAATAAATTGTAATCGTTAGACATAAGTCCGTTTTATTCCTGAATCCACTTATAAGGCACCTGTTTTGAGGGTTACTTACGACTCTCTGAGACATGTTTGTTCTATACCCCGGTGTGAGTACATTGGTTTTGTTACGCTTTTGTCTGGAGAAATGGATTTTAGATTAAATTCTTCTGTTAGATTTAGATCAACTTCCTTATTTTGTTCTCTATAAAATAAGGTAATCTGGATAGTTTTTATTAGATGGTATGCGTGCATAACAAAACGACTGAACAGAAGTTCCATGTTTAAATATATTAAATTGTTGAGGAATGAAAAATTATTTATATCAGCGATGGATTCAAACTAAAAATAGACAAGAATAATGACACTGTTATTTATTTGCTTAGTTACCGATGCAAAATAGTACACAAGACTTTATTTCTGGAAATTTATTTAAAACTGGTTTGCTTCCATTGTTAGAATCTGTGGAATTTCAAAATGATTATTTTTTTATATAAGTTTAACATTTTTTTGTTTTGTTTTAAAGCCTTCCTTTAAAAGTATTGCTTTGTAAATAAACTTTATATCATTTTCTTGCTGAAATAGAATTAATCACGCGAAATCGAAACCAAAGTAACATTTTTCTTAAAAGAAATACTCCAGTGATCTATAGTATTTAAAGTTTATAATGGAAACATTTAAGCAATGATAAACCTTTTTCCGGTGTTTATAGTGGATTCTCATATTTGTTTAATTAGGAACAGGTTCATAACAATAGTGTGACACATGAATAGAAATCACTTTTAAATCTCTGCGATTCTAAATTTTAACCTTCTATCTGTAGCAGACATCTTCAAGATTGTCTATATTTCTGAGATGATGTAGTATTTACAATATTTACATTATTCAGACTATTGTCCTCATCTTTTTTGCCATTTGTACAACTTTTCGGCCTTTGTACGCTCCGGCTTCCACCAGGAAGCTAGGAATTTCGAACCGAACCCTTGGGTAAATTATCCTCATTTCTTGCGTAAAGCCTCGAGTGGAAATGGCCCAATAGTTATAGACGTCGGTTAGTTCCTGACTTGACTCTTAGAATTGTGAGTTCAATACCAGAGTAAAGCAGTAGTGAACAAGTAACTTGCAGGGTTAGAGCGAGATTATCCATGACTTCCAATCGAAGCTTTAGGCAAGGAATGAGGATAATATACTCCAATGACTGTAATAAATGGTTCGGTTCAGAATTCCTAGTACCTGACTAAGACCGGGCGTATTAATGGCAACAAATATCGTACAAATGGCAACAAAGATGAGGACAATAATCCGAATAATGTAAATAGTGTATCTTCAGGATTGGTTTAACGCATCAATGTAAATAACAAAAAAAAAGTAAATAAATAAATAAAACGAGATTAAGAAATGAAAAACTAAATAAGCATGTATTTTTATCATAAAAACAGAAAGCTGTAAAATAAAACGTAACACAGATATATTTTACAGTAGACATTTGGAGATAGAATCAACTTCTGTATGCAAGTTACCGCACACACACTGCAAAAGGTAGATAGCAGTACACTTTCCAAGTGTTCATATTTTCACAAAAATTCTGGTCCGTCTAAATCAAAAGTAACCGCCATTAATTTCTTCATCTACACAATCGAATAGAAGATGGCGACCGATAATCGCAAACGAGTCTAACAAAAGAAACAAACCGCAGGGACAAAATTAATTCGTCATTCATTAATATAAATTGACTTGCGTGAATTCAAAGAAAACGATCAAGACAATCATGGATCATGTATGTTGGCAAGACACAAAAGTTTCTGAATTTTGCTTTGAGCTTTTTACTCAATAATTTTTCATATATCTAATTACAGACCTGTAAAATATTATTATTGACTAGAAATTAAAACGAAATCGGAATGTTTGCGATTTGCCTCAATAATATTGATGCTCTTTGGTAGGCCTGTTCCTGTAGGCATTTGGTTAGTATAACAAAATTAGTTTTTACAAGGCGCTCTATGAAATTAAATTAAATTTCGAATATTATGCCGAAGTTTTCTTTCAAAGCAAGATAACACTTTGTTATTAGTGCAAAAATAATTTAACATTGTTTTCATTTCTGTTAAAAGGGCCAACGATTAAATTGCTAAAAAACTATTTGACAGTCTATCTCAATGCTTTCAATGTAATGTTTGACTTTGTTGCTTACTGAATAAGGCTCTTACTTTTGTTTCAATGCCGCTTACAAGTAATTGTAGATCTCCTCATTTTGTAATTAGCAGACAGTTGCTTTGTTTCGTAAGAAGCTGTGTAACTGCGTTGAAACCACATTCATCCATACAGAAAGTTGGAAAAGTAAGGAAATTTTCTTGGAAAAATAAGGAAAATACAGAAGTTTTGATCATGCCGAATGTACTGAGACACAGACTCACAGACACGATAGATAGATAGATAGATAGATAGATAGATAGATAGATAGATAGATAGATATAAAAGGAGAGATAGAGAAAGAGACATAAGAGTAACAGGAAGATATGGACAGTTTGAGAATTATATATATATATATATATATATATATATAAAGAATTCACTTTTTAAAAAAACAAAGATTAGTCAAACATGATGGCAAAATAGCAACATCGAAAAAATAACATTAAGGAAAATGGCCAGTGAAGTGGCTGAAAACGCTTGGAAAGTTTAAAATTATGGAACATTTTTACACTCCTTATCTCCAGCAAAAAGGAAACATGTAAGAAAACTGTAAAAATTTACTTACTTTTCCAAATTGCTTTTTAGAAATTTAATTGCCAATATGGCAGCATATTGGCAGCATATTTTTGAAAATTAATAAAATGGATAAATACCCACTACCCACCCTGAGTATGTTCACCACCCACAAATGAACTAAAAACACTTTCAGCATAACAAACCACACGTTGGGAAACTTTACTCTCAAGTAACGTATTATTAATGAAAATCACTATCTCTATCTTCGAGTTGATCTGATAAAAATTAAAGTAAAGTTTACATGCACGATTAAATCACAAACAATCCTCCAGAAAGCATGAGGGCGATGGGTAAATTATCGATATTTTATATTTTTAATATCTCGCAAGCGCTTTGTTTGTTTTTGATTTTGTAGTCTTATCAGTATAGTCGAGTCAGATGGGCACTGTCTGTGAGAAAAAAAAGAATCATGACTCAATTCACTTAACCATAAATTTGGAAACAGTGAGCTGTGAAGTTCAATGTTTAAGTGTCAATTCGAGATAATTCCAGAGGATTCGGAAAGAGTTGGATTAGTCTAATGGTGATTACAAAGGTCTCTGGAATGATCACTAGTGGTGGCGACGTTATGCCTCTATTCATCATTCCACAGAGAGTCAGATTCAACACTTGTGCCTACATCAAGTACTTTGAGGAGGTAGTGCTGCTCTGGTTCAAGTGGGTGAACACCTTACATATGACTACAGGACTCTGCACCATGCTACACAAACACGAGAACCCAGTCATAGCTATCAGACAATTTTCAGACCATATCACATCTTATGTCTGGCAACATAATTTTCCAGACTGCAACCATCTTGATTATTATGTGCAGGCACAGTTGAGCGAGAGACCAGCAAAAATTCTTCTAACGCCAAAGATGAATGGAAAACAAGGATTATGGCAGTATTCACCAACTAAATCAAACAGACGGTCCAGAAAAGATGCTAGAAATTTTGAAGTCGTCTGAAAGCCATGGTTGAAGTTAATGGCGATTTTATTGAATAAATTTGTTCTTTACTATTTCAAAATCATCTTGCGTAATTGTAGTAAATATATCTGTTAAAATGAGATGTCAGTGTTTTTTTTTCATTTTTGCGTAATTTAGACGACAATTTATCCATTGCAACCTGTACTGCTGAATAACCAATTCTACATTTAGTAGAATGGAATATGTCTGGGCGTACTTCTTCCACTAAGTCTAGTCTGCATCAAGGCCAGAATAGCAGAGCAATTCTCTAAATTGTTCACAATGATCATTGAGATGTGCTTGTTAAGAATTACTTTACAAGAGATGCCATATGATTATATGCAGATATTTTTTTATGTTTAATTTATTCTTCTACAAGAGCACATTATAGTGGAACTCACTGAGGATAAAAGTAACTTCACCTGTCAATAATACACAAGTTAACCTTGATAACAATCACTTTCTGTCGGCGCCACCTCGGAAAAATGTCAATCAAAGAGAGGGAGAGAAACGATCCAATAATACTTTACCTCGAGAAAAGTAACCCACATCTCTATTAATGCGTTTCGCTTTGATTGAGTTCCGCTAAAGTGGACAGATATTAAAGGCCTTCGTCGAAACAGAAACTAAATTTAGCACTTGTTATCCTGTGTTTGATTTCATTCTTTATCGAACTTGTCAACTTCATTTGATATTTTTTGTAAAACAACACAGGTAGGCAGACAACAGAAAAAATCACTTCACCAAATGAAACTCTATCATCCCGCGGGAACCATCAGAAATAATTGTAGACGAACAAATAAAATTACCTACATTAACAAAATTGCTAAATCGTGTTCACAGACAGTTTGTCCACTTTTTAGAGTCATAACTCCAGGAAAGATCTTTGTGGGAATTTCAGTTAGGGTTGGTCTAAGCATTGCACTTTTGTTTGTAGAAACAGATAATTCAAAAATTTAATTGTAACTTGAATCTTTTTTGTCATTTGATTTAATCATATATTTAACTATTACTGCACCAAAAAGCTTTTACCCATGAACATTGAAAAAGTGTGGAGAGAAAAAGAGAGAATATTACTAAACTACGAACTGAGAAATGTAGAGGAACACACTGGTGGTTATTAGTGCGCAGAGTGTAGGTAAAAATACAGAAGTTCTGATAATGCCGAATGTACTGAGACACAGACTAACAGACAGTTGGGAATAAACATATATATATATATATATATATATATATATATATATGTAAAGAGGATAGAGAAAGAGACATAAGAGTAAAAGGTATATATAGACAGTTTGAGAATTATATATATATATATATATATATATATGTAAAGAAGATAGAGAAAGAGACATAAGAGTAAAAGGTATATATAGACAGTTTGAGATATATATATATATATATATATATATATATGTAAAGAGGATAGAGAAAGAGACATAAGAGTAAAAGGTATATATAGACAGTTTGAGAATTATATATATATATATATATATATATATATATATATATATATATATAAAGAACTCTCTTTTTCAAAAACAAAAATTAGTCAAACATGAGGAGAAAATAACAACATCGAAAAACTAACATTAAGGAAAATGGTCAGTGAAATGGCTGAAAACGTTTGGAAAGGTTAAGATTATGGAAATTTTTACACTCCTTATCTCCAGCAAAAAGGAAACATATAAGAATACTGTAAAAAAATCAATCAAAAAAATTAATAAAATCTTCATTATCGGTTGTTTTTAACAAAAATATCCAAATGAATGATTACTGCCAAAAAAGACATTAATTAAATTACAAGATTCCGCAACCAGCAACAATCATAGCGGCCGCATATTCCGGGGAAAATTCGTAGAACAACTGACAATAGTCAAAGAAAAGATTCTGAACATTAAAATGCTTATTCAGAAACAGAACTACCGAACATCATATCTAACCCATCGATAGCACATTATAACTAAATCATCAAAAATAAATTATTACCAAAATTATTTACACTCTAATAGTAAATGTCCCTTCGTAAACTTGTCTCATCAAAAATTCACACACACACACACACACACACACACACACACACACACACACACACACACACAGAGAGAGAGAGAGATACGCACACAGACACACACATATATATATCTAAATATATATATATATATATATATATATATATATATATATATATATATATATCAGCATGCGGTGTAGATATAGAAGAATCCAATTTGATTATATGCGTATATATATGCCTATGTATAAATATCTGTGTGTATTCGTTGAACTGATCTAATGATGTATTTTTTCTTAAATTTTCTCTTTTAAGGGAGCGACATTTATTTTTACTTGTTTTTTTTAGGTCTTTGTGAATTTCATTCGTATAAAATCTTTTGTACAATAAAGACGGAAGCTGATTATGGTTCGCCTGAAATAGGCCTATACCCCGATTTACCATAAAAAACCTGTCTGCCTTAATTTTTCTTATCGCGCGTATAAATAGTGTTATTTATATAATCTTCACCATTTACAGACTGGATATCTACACACACACACACACACACACACACACACACACACACATATATATATATATATATTAGAACTTAGAAAGAGATGAATATATACTGGTTGATAAAGATAGATTGATAAATAGATAAATAAAGTGGAAGAGGGACTGATTAACGTAAATAACAGGATGGCTATGGACAGTAAATAAATATCTCGGTGATAAAGTTATAGATATCGTCACATAGATGGGTACAGACTGATTAACATTAAGGAATAGATAGATAGATAGATAGATAGATAGATAGATAGATAGGGACTAACTGACTGACTGAGATAGATGCATTTTTAAAGAAATGGTTTATTATTATTATTATTATTATTATTATTATTAAATCTTTGTTACCGCATGCAAGTAACATCATGTTTGAAGCGGTTATTATAGCGTGATTATAAGTCTGGAAGAGAAACTCTGGAATCAATAGGAAACCATTACTTTTTTTCTGTAATAGCAACCATGGCAATATAAAGATGATTAATGTTAATAGGAAAAGTTGCTACGGAGAACTGTGATGGACAAAAGTCTGGTTTCGTAAGTATTCAACTGATTTCCACTCATGCCACTGGATTCTGTGCCCGCCAGATTTAAACTCCATATAGCAATGGATATAAAAACTCTTGTAAAATTATCTTATTTCCCTTCGCATTTAACAAACACAGCTTAATTATGGGTAGCCATAGAGCTCATATATTCTACGCCCAGTCGCTTAGACACCATTATTCAGACGAAAGAGAGCGATATTTTATTAGGTATCTGTCCTGAAGTTGTTAAATTTTCAGTTAAGAAAGATCCCGTTACACCACGTTTTTCAAGTAAGAATGAACGGCCTATCTTGAAAAAGTGAAATGAAACCACGAACAGTGACCAACAGACATTATAGAACTATATTATGCTACAAAATCATTGATATATAAATTGTGAATAATCAATCCTTATATATATATATATATATATATATATATATATATATATATATATATATCGATTCCTTAATTCCCATTCCTATACTGTTACAGCCGTTGATATCTATGTCAGGTGAGTATTGCAAATTTATGGCAATACAGAAGGGAGGCAGACTTTCTCACACAATCGCTTAGGGAAGCATTTCATTTGCATGGATTCGTATATCAACGAATGGGAGAGTTTCTAGTTTCAGTCACAATTCATTGGTAGCATTTTGTGTCAATATGGCGAGGAGAATCACGAAAGAAAATTTACTGTACTATGTGTTCAAGTAAGTATCGTTAAATCTTAATAATTATAGCAAACGACTGGATGAAAAACTGGGAGCGATCCTGCGCATGTCTACAATAGATCATTCTCAGACTTTCATTGCTTTTGCCAAAACCTGGCATTTTACGCAATTTTACAGCAAATTGAAAGATTTCCCAGTTCTTTGAAAACAAAAGATTTTCTTAATTTTTATGGCTAAATATATTCCTAATTTCATATATTTAAACCTGATTATGCTGTGGATACAATAGACGAAATATGTGAGAAGCGACAAGATTTTGGAAAGGATGCAAACAAAAAAGAAACATACCAAGCATTAGCAAAAGACTGTTCAGTTTTCCGGGACTCGTTCATGAAAATTGAGGGCTTGAAGAATCGAATACCCACAGGACGGATAGAGGGAAAGAGAAACAGAGCAATAAAACGCAGAGCGATAAAAAATATACTTGATAGGTTTGGGCTAGTGGATGGTGGAGTGGAGTCTGGGTGAAATACCAAGAGGAAAACTATTAGGAGAGACAAAGGATTAGGGGCAAGTGGGATTCCATGATCTTCTGCATCCAGAAAGTACACGGCACATAAAGAAATAAAAAGAAAAATCTGTATAACGCTAAGTCAACATAACAAACCGATAGAGTATACGTCGCTTGAAAAAAGTAGTGCTCTTGTAATACTTAAATAATCCAGTCAGTTGAACCAGTGTAGATACCAGAACAATATCGTCATCATCATCATCATCATCCGTTACACCCAATGGTGTGTAGGGTAGCAACAAAGCTTCTCCACCTCTGCCTATCCTGGCCAGACTAGTCAATAAACCCCAAGAGTGCTGCATGGCTTTCATCTCATTCTCTACCGTACTAATCCATGTCACTCTTGAATGGATACTAATTATAAAATAAAAGATGTCAGACAAAAGCTATTATTTCAACCTTTTCATAGGAAATGAGTTACTTGAAGATACAAATCATAAAGACAAGTGGATGAGCATTGATTGCAATCTAGGGATATATTGGGACCTAATTTTCTTTAAATACTGCCAGATAATTGCATTAAATTTTAACACAAACTCTTCTGGCGCAAGTACATTATAACGAAAAAAAAATAGCAGGCGTTTGAGAAATGGATATTTTATGAACGCTGAAAATTCCCCTGATATCTGGATTTCAAACGACCACCTAAACCGAAGTTTGCTGACCAAAACTGATTTACGAGCTCAGTTTGTGTCAGTGCGATTTCTCCTGCCGAAGACTTTATCATATATTCAATAATAATAATAATAATAATAATAATAATAACGAAATTAACCCATAACTGCATAAAATCTTTTTAAACATTAGGAACATTTTTTCTAATCTGCTTTGTTGGATAATGTTAACATTAGCGCTTACGTATTTGCTAGTCTACGTGACTCATTCTCTAAAACATTGTACGCCATACACTAATATATTAAATAATTTCAGAATCTGAGATTAGTAGGCATTAATTAAATCAGATAATTTATGAAAATTGCAAACTATTAGAACTGATAGACGCAACGAACATTTCCCTTGGGTAGATATATTTATATATAAAACAGGTTTTATAAAATCAACCGATTGAGTCTGTTTAAATATTATTATATTTTTCCAAATTACCAAAAGGTTGGTGCATATAAGCTGGATTAAATTTGTGGGAAAATTGATCAAAGTTTATGTTTTTTGAGAGTTTCTCCACAAGTTTTATCCATATGCGTAACAATCTATTATTAATTAAAAAAAAAGAAACATCAAACGGACTGAAATTGTGAGTTAATTTTAATAAAATTTGATAGAATGTGTGTGTGTGTGTGTGTGTGTGTGTGTGTGGTTTGTGTGTCTGCGTGTGTATGCTATTAAATATGAGTATCAATGATAGTCTATTTAATTTTCTATTTAAATCTACTAGGCGGTTTATAAATTGTCAGGAATTGGGAGCAAAGTTATGAAAGGAATTGTACAAACTTAATATTTTTTTAATTGTCGTACTACATACCATTGTTGATCAATATTATGAACGTTATCGTGTAGGTTAATAGTTTACAATCAAGAAATATTTTTTTTAAATGAAATCGTTTAGTCTTCGAGACAAATTATCATAGCCATTTTAAATATCTGCGTTATCGTAATGATATGACATTATGTATAACGGGGTTTGAACAGCATTAAATTAATTTTAATAACTATTTTACAAAGAGTTTCACTTGAATGCGATAACATGGCCGTTTAAAATCAAAATTATGATATATCTAAAAAAGAAAAAAAAACGACACATGTGAAATTATTATATTTATCTCATTACGTATCTACCTATCTATATATTTGATTTTTCATATCTATCTATCCACCGACCTATCTATTACGGACTTTCCACATCCATATTTTTCCCTGTTTATCTTAACCAGTTGTTTAGCTAATTGCATGTCGCGGCGTATTGGTTGAGACGCATTATTGACTATTCTTCAGGATCGGATTGTTTGATTCTTTTTTACTGCTTATCAAACATTTTCGGATTAATTAAAGCCGAAACGTATTTTGATTTGCAAAAATAATTCGTTTTTTTGTGAGTGAATATTGCATGCGCAATTATTTGGGAATAACAAAATGTAGCAAAAATAAAACAAACTTTCATAAATTCGTAGAGCACCACTTTCAAATAGCCGCATAGCCACACGTTCAAATAGCCACAGGGCCGCACCTCCAAATAACCGCAAAACCTCACATTGAAATAGCCTCAGAGTTGAACGTCCAAATAGCTACAGAACTGCACGTCTAAATAGCCACAGGGCAGCATGTCTAAGTAGCTGCAAAGCCGAATCTTCAAATAACCACAGAGATGCACACCAAATATCCGCAGAGCCATACTGTCAAATAGCCACAGAGTCTGACGTCCAAATAGCCGCAAGACGCAGCTCCAAATAACCACTGAGCCGCACGTCGAAATAGCCTCAGAGCCGCACGTGCAAATAGCCGCACGTCCAAATAACCGTAGTGCCGCACATTCAAATGGCTGCAGAGTCGAACGTACAAATAGCTACAGAATTTTACGTACAAATAGCCGCAGAGCCGCACATTCAAATAGACGCAGAGCCATGTTTTTAAGTTAGTCAAAATCTCTACTAAATATAGTCAATCGCATTGCTAATATTTTTTTATAATTTTTAATTGTGTTGCATATTTATTCCTCGTCTACGTCTATATCGTGTTGAATACATCGGTTCCCGTCCGATCACCGAAGTTAAGCAACATCGAGCCTGGTCAGTATTTAAATGAGTGACCATTTCGGAATATCAGGTGCTGTAAACGTTAGGACCAATAATGGTCCACCGGTCCACCAGGTTTGGAGGTTTGGAGGTTGGGTGCAGGGGCTAACAACCCTGCCCCGTAAAAAACAGTTTGTTACAGCAACAAACATTTGCTGCCCTATGTACCATTGGGCGTGATGGATAAATGATGATATTTATTCCTCAGATTTCATTCTTCTTCTTCTATGTGCTCTGTCTCTTCAGGACGTACGCGATCATGGCTTTCCACGTCTCTCAATCCCTGGTAGCTTTTAGCAAGCTTTCTCTTGTTACCCCACCCAAAGCCCACTCTGCCATTCACCTGCACAGACCATTTAAAAATGTTATCCTCTGCTTTCAGCTGTCTCTCTTTCCCTCTATCTGACCTATGAGTATCAGATTCTCTAAGCCTTTCTTCCTCATCACACGCCCAAGAACTTCATCTGTCTCTTCCTGATGATCAGTATCAATTTCTTTTTCTTATCGATCCTTTCAAAAACCTCATCATTGCTCATATACTCGATCTATGGTATTCGCAACATCCTTCTGTAGAACCACATTTCAGTCGCTTTAAGTTTGTCCTTCATCTTTGATAATATTGTCCAGCATTCACTGCCATATTGAAGGACAGACATCACATAGCAACCCAGTACACTCTTCTTTGTTTCTAGCAAAATTTTCCTGTCTCTTAATACTGTACTCAACTTACTGGAATGCGTCCTTGGCCATTCCAGTTTGACTTCGAATCTCAGTGTCGCACTTCCCGTCTTTTGTTAGAACACTTTCCCAAGTACTTAAATTTTGTACTTGGTTGATTTTAGTATCTCCAACTTGCAATTGGCATTTTAGGCTCCTCCTTTTGCTGATGAATATAAAATTTCATTAACCGGCCAATTAAATCTGCATATTACAAGAAGCAAACGTGGACCATCTTTCATTATAATTACACACACACACACACACACACACACTTATATATATATATATATATATATATATATATATATATATATATAGGAAAAACTACTAAAAAGTTGTAAGTTTAAAAATGTATTTTTTTGACAGTATTTTTTTATTTCACCGGCCTCGGCCTTTCATCAGAAACAAATGATTTTAAAATTTAAAATAGAAGCGTACGCCGCGAGTGCGTTCATCGATAGATGTTTACATCACGTGACGTAGAAAGCGATAGAGTTTTTTTAATATTTGTAAACGTAAACCTATCTCTAATAATACTTTTAAATGTTGTTTTAAAGAAAAATTTTTTAAGTGTATCTAAAAAATGTTTACCTATTGAAATATTTATAAAGATTCCAAACACCTAAGTCCCTATTAAACCCTAGCCTATATGTATTTAATTTTAAAATCCAGTATTTTTCTTTCTTTTTGCGTGAGTATTTTTAAACTTACAACTTTTTAGTAGTTTTTCCTATACATATTATGACCGTATAAGTGAATCATCATTATGCTATATATATATATATATATATATATATATATATATATATATATAATCATATCACCCCAAGCAAGGCGGTAACGCCACTGATGTGCAAGGGACTACATAAGAGTGAAGAGATTTGAAAAGAGAAAACCGGAAACCACATTCTAAACAGGAAACAAGAGATGAGCCTCTTCACCTGTTCAATAGATGTGGGTGGAGTGTGAACCGGGCGATAGTTTAGTCTATCTACTCCAATATATATATATATATATATATATATATATATATATATATATATATATGTGTGTGTGTGTGTGTGTGTGTGTGTGTGTGTGTGTGTGTGTGTTCTCATCAAGAGTTCCTCTAATTGTGAGGGACCCAGATATCTTCCGTGTAAACAAGTTATTCCAGTCATAAGAAGGATACTTGCATCGCTAAGAATTTTTTTCATCTTTTTTACGAGAAAGAGACTCAGTATTGTATAGCAAAGACTATCTCACTGGATGAGACATCTACACAGCTACGCTAAAGAAAAACACAAATATACAACTATCACATTAGAAAAACATTGGTAGATGATATCAATATACTGATAAGCACTCATTTCAAATCATGATTCAAAATTCTCAAAATTAATTTTATACGAAACAGAATTCTCGCATTAAAAATGTCTTATATCTACAAATATTTTATATATTCTTAGCGAGAGAGACTACAGCCATATAACATTTTTAAGCATGGTTGCACTTTTAAATTAATTTGAACGCCAGCATTCGATAATGCTAATATGTAGCCAAAAAATTATTGTCTACCATATTACCAATATCTAGTTCCTGATAATCACTTGAACAGTTGAAAACGAGCAGAACAAATATCAACATCAAACAGTTTCTTCACAAAGTTGATTTTAGTGTAGAACATCTAATTGGAAAATTGAAAATACATAATAACACATTAAACAGACGAAATGTAAAAAATGTCTGAATATATTCCAACGGTAGAAATAAGTAATTCAGTAAATCTCAGTTTTATGTATGTATGTATGTATGTATGTATGTATGTATGTATGTATGTATGTATCTATCTATCTATCTATCTATCTATCTATCTATCTATCTTTTCTGTTCATTATCTATCTATCTATCTATCTATCTATCTATCTATCTATCTATCTATCTATCTATCTATCTATCTATCTATCTATCTTTTCTGTTCATTATCTATCTTTTCTGTTCATTATCTATCTATCTATCTATCTATCTATCTATCTATCTATCTATCTATCTTTTCTGTTCATTATCTATCTTTTCTGTTCATTATCTATCTATCTATCTATCTATCTATCTATCTATCTATCTTTTCTGTTCATTATCTATCTATCTTTTATGTTCATTATCTATCTATCTATCTATCTATCTATCTATCTATCTATCTCAAGAAAAACACAAATATACAGCAATCACATTAAAAATAATTGCTACATAATTATAAAAAAACTAATAAGCACTTATTTCAAAAAATGATTCATATTTCTCAAAATGAATTTAATACAAAACAGACTTACCGTATTAAAAATGTCTATTATTTATAAATGTTTTATATATTCTTGGCGAGAGAGACTACAGCCATATAACATTTTTAAGCATGGCTGCACTTTTAAATTAATTTGAATGCCAGCGTTTGATAATAACAATATGGAGCCAAAAAATTATTGTCTACCATATTACCAATATCTAGTTCCTGATAATCACTTGAACAGTTGAAAACGAGCAGAACAAATATCAACATCAAACAGTTTCTTGACAGTGTTGATTTTGGTGTTGATTCTGGTGTAGAACATCTAATTGGAAAATTGAAAATACATCATAACACATTAAACAGATAAATTTAAAAAAATCTAGGAATAAAAAAAGTAGGAATATGTAATTCAGTAAATCTCACTTTTATATAAAGGTCACACGAAAAATGTTTGACTAGTTCTAAGCACACTGGTCTTCGGCTCTCCTCATCACTGAACTTTGACTTAACGTTTTAACTGTAACATACCCCAAGAAAATACAGTTTTTTAGAGCAATCGAACATCTTTTTTTTTTATCTGTGAAACAAGTTTCAATCAAAGCGTGATTTGCAATTTAATTTTGAGCTTTGCTTAACTGAGATGGGTTGCCGCGACTAAATGTCAAAGCTCTCACTGCTTGAAAGTTTTTTCCAAGATTAAAAAGTCAATAAATGCCTAATTTATGTTCGGAGGCACATTTTATTTAGTCAGGTTTTTGATCTCTAAAAAGAATGATAAACATTCATTTTCGTTTTTACAAAACCAAGGCTCGAACGCGTGTAGCAACTAAATCTAATATTCATAGTAATGAGACATAATGTTAGATTTTAAAAACAAATCCATTAATTAAGACTGATTTGGATATGATTTGGGTAAGAAAGCTAATTGTAACAGATATAGATTTTAAAATATCCCTATCGACATGTGCATTTCTTAAGGAGGAGTATATTCATTCCGTTGTGTTAGGTTTTGATTTTTAACCGTAGCTTGAGGTTAACGATCACTTGGCTTGAAAATAGATTTTAAACAAGACTTCAGAGATGTGTACCAACGATATTTTTGTGGTGCTAAGAAATTATGCCGGATTAAAAATATATATATATCAGTTGCTATATACTCATTCGCAAAAGGTGCTGATTCGCAGCATATCAGTACGGTCAGACATCCAAATACTTTAAGCTAGAATTGAAAACTGAGCGATTTGACATCGGTCAGATATTTTACTTCTAAGCTATCGGCGCTGGGTAGAAAAAGGCAGAGTTCAGTCGGTTATATACACAATTTATAGAAACGCTAGTAGCAAAGAGGGTTCAATTCATTGCTTGAGAAGGATGCGTAAATAGTAGCGAGTAGCTACAGTTTATATATATATATATATATATATATATATATGATAAGGAACAATAAGAAACAATTAGGTTCCTTATCTTGTCATTCTATAAGATTCTAATCTGTATTTGATCAATATTTGATCTCATTTAATACATAGAATATATATATATATATATATATATATATATATATATATATATATATTTGTGTTTGTATATATATATATACATGCATCGATATATATATATATATATATGCATGTATATATATACACATTCATATATATATATATATACATGCATGTCTATATATATATATATATATATATATATATATATATATATATATATTTATATATATATATATTACTTTTCCCCACCCTTATTATATAAATATATATAATATTTCACCCAATAAAGAAGTTATTCTACTAAACATTTTGGTGGGGTAAGAATTATTCACCACCTTTCATATGCATTGTAAGCATGCACACAAATTCACACACACACACACACACACACACACACACACACACACACACACACTCATATATATATATATATATATATATATATATATATATATAATTATTCTGAAGACGCTTTCATGAGAGCAAAGTTGACCAAAGGACAGACGTGACAAGTTCACTTAGTTTTATCCTCGCTAGATTGCTTAAATGAAGAAATGCACAAAGATCAAAAGATAAAGCATTTCTAGACAAAACCTTAAAAGACAAGAAAATATCATCATAGATACGCGAACAATGCACGTAAAGAGATATCATCAAGATGATCAATCAATAAAAATTGATGTGGACGGAAAAAAAACTAAAAAAATAAAAGATAGATTAAAAAGGTTGGTTTAACGGTGCGCAATTGATACCAAAGTCAGTAAGAAAATACAAAACTGATGATGGGGAGATAAGATAAAGTGGTTCACTGATATGACATAACAGGAAAAAGCAGGTTGAAGGTCGCCAGAGAACATGTTTGGAAAGACTTTTGTTCACCAGTGGATTCCAAATGATGGATGATAATGATAGCAATTTATATATACACAAAGAGACAATACATTATAACCCCTGCATGAGGCAAGAATGACAGTTACAGTCTGGTAATAGTAGCTTATGAAATTGTTAGAAATATATAAGCAGGTAAACCTGTTAAGAATTCTTGTAGAGTAATTCGCCATGGCTAAATGTAGTTGATAAAAATGTCCAACGATGAGAATCGACAAAGTTTGAAATAAACAATAACATGTAAAAAGACAGAAGAGGGCAAAATAAATATTAAGCAAACAATGTATGAAAATCAATAGTAAAAAGGCAAGCAGTTCAAAAACTAAGAATAGTATTAAAGCACAAAAAGGATATAAATAAGAAATTGCAGTATTCTATCTTCAAGACAAGACAGAACAAAACTAAGTCGGGTGAAATCAAGAATTATCATTGGTTATTCACTCGGAAGAAATACCAGTATGGATCTGTATATATCTGTCTATATAGTCTTGGAGGAGAGATGCTTTTGCAATAATTTCTCTTTAGATTGGAATTAACAATGATTCATTTCTTTCTGTGTATTGAAAATTTTCCGAAATGTCATGCCTTATTAGGCTCTTACTTTTAATTGATATTAATATTTGTCGACAGTTGTTCAAAGAGTTAAAAATCAGAAACTGCCATTGTCAGACGGAAACAAAGATCTCAGAAAATATGAAAAAAATTAAACGCCAATGTGTCCTAAATTACATATGTTTCGAAGCGGTTGAGTTGACAAAGGCCATTCCTGTTACGCGTGCTAACTAATATCAATCAACAGAAAAATCTTCAGTTATAAGAGGAACTTTGGAAATAAAAATTGTGATGAATCTCACAATATTCTAAAGAGAATAAGTTTGAAAACATAATAAGTGTTTGTAGTTTTTCGAAGAGAGAAGATAGCAACACAATGCATTGTGTAAGCAAAATGTAGGTGAATATTGTGTGATTCTTAAAAAAGATAAAATATCTACGGCAGATCTTTGAAAGTAAAAGAAGAAAACCGGATACAGAAAGGGCTGAGGCTATAAAAAATATGCCAGCACCTGATAATGTGTCTAAACTCCAGGTGTTCTTGAAATGAGTAAGTTACTAGTAAGTTAGTAAATATAGCATTTATATCCCGAAAATGTATATGAGAGCTCCTTTAAATAAGTTGGTGAAAAAGGGCGCAAAGTGGATATGGGCGAAAGAATGCAAACATGCTTTTAAAAAATAAAAAGCTGTCTATTAGCAGACCTATCCTTAGTGCATTTCGACCCGAAGAGGAAGATTATTGTAGCAGCAGATACTAGCAATAAGAGAGTAGTTGCTGCATTGCTTCATAAATTTGAGGACTGATCTATGAAGCCAATAGCACATGCCTCGTGAACGCTACTACCCGCGGAACAAAGTTACAGTCAAATTGAAAAAGAGAGTTTAGTAATAATCTACGCTGTAAAAAAAAAATCACAGGTTTCTATACGGAAGAGAGATTATTCTGCTAACAGACCACAAACCGCTTTTGTTTAGAAACAAAAAATAATACCAACTCACACGACAAATCGACCAGCGTTGGGGTGTAATTCTATTGAATTATAATTTCAAAATAGAATAAATGCCTTCAAAGAAGCTAGGTCACGCTGACAGGTTAACAAGATTCATACCTGAATATTCGGAACCACTGAAAGAAACAGTAATAGCGGCGCTAAGAGTCGAAGGTGAATTGTCGGGTCTGGTGTGCAACGCTTTTAGAGAAATACCGGCTACGCTAGAAGATGTGAAAAAAGCAGCGGAGAAAGATGATTTCATTAAAAAAAATGAAAAATCATGTCTGGTTGATCGACAAAACTAAAAAAGGAATTAGTGTGTCACCGTTCTCAATCTGCGAACAGGCATTACTATACGCAGATAGAGTTGTAATGCTAGGTACTATGCAAAAGAAAATTCTGAAAAAGTTTCACACTGGCCATCCAAAGATTTCGAGAATAAAATCTCTAATGAGAAGCTATACCTATTGTCCGAGAATGGACCAAGACCTAGAAAATTTTGTGAAACAGTGCAGAGGATGCCAAATGGCAGCAAAGGGCACACCAGTAAACATTCAACCATGGCCAAAGAGAGATATGCCATGGCAGCGAAAACTGAACGCAGTTTACGGGAAAATAAATAAATAAATGCAATAAATTTTGTTAATCATTGTCCATTGATGACGTGACAACGCCAGTATATCATCCAAGATCGTATGGACAGGCGGAAAAATTCGTGAACACCTTTAAACGAGTAATGAAGTAAATTCAAGGCATGGACATGAATGAAAGAAGTATTCAGAAACTTTTACCAGTATATAAAATCACGCCAAACTCGAATACGACGTTAGGGTTATCGCCAGCAGAGTTAATGTTTGCGAGAAAAATAAGCTCTGTTTTCGGCAGAGAGAACCACTGTTAACGAAAACCAGATGACTAAAGCGTATGAGTCAGGTGACAAAGTTTTTTTCAAGAGCTTTAGGGCTGGAAATATGTATTGGGAAGAAGGAATGATAGCCAAAAGAATTGGACAAGTCATATATGACATAAAATGGGAAAAATATTGGGGCAAAAGACATTGGAATCAATTGAGATCAAGACACAATACAGACGTCACGCAAAACACCGAAGAAACGTAAGGAGGGTCTATATCAATCAGGGTCTAAGAATTTATGTAAGTATTTTTTCTATGACAGCATGTGGTCATTAAATCACTTGTCATATTAAGTAAATTGGATTCTTGATATCGTTTAAGATAACAAGTATTTCTAAGCGGCATACATTACATTTATCTCCTTTTTAACTGGAAGGTTTGGACTTAGTTATGATTTTACAGGTACTATTGTTGTTTTTTAATTTCCAATAATGTATGGATAAAGCAGTACTTTTGCTGAATTTAATGTTGTTTAATGACAACATGTTAAATCTTATCTTCCACCTGTTAGAAGTGCTTCTGAAGTAAAATATAACATCATTATCATCCAAATGAACTTGAGCTCTATAAAAATACTTTCGGATATACACTGGCCATGCAATTTATTTTTTTCGGCAGTTGCAATTATTTTTAGAAGTGTCATTTTTGCTCTCAGTTGGGTGACAAATATTTATTTGATATCATAGCATTATGTTATAAAATATATTTATCTATGTTTTTAACGCAATTATAACTAACTTTGACATTGTTTTTGTTGAAGATTTTTTTAGCGTGGCTGATTCGTTGAAAAGTTTATGAATTAAGTAAAAGAATATTTTACCAGTGTTAATTTGGACGTTACGACTGAAGGGCGAGTTAAACCAAATACTGTTACGTTTACGTAATTTCTGCTTATTTCTGTCTACCTTGTTTTTAACGGTAAATTTTAAATTTAAATTTTTATTCACATGTAACCGTAGAATTTAAATTTTGAATCTTGTTATTAAGAAAAATTAAATTAAAAAAAGCAGGAAGTTAAATTTATAAGATATAATTCTCATGAACATTAAGTGAAATTAAATTCAAATCTATTAAACTGTTAGTTTAAAATATGCACCTAATGATGGCATAACGCATAAAACTCCGAGTCGTGGCATAGACGTAGGATAATATATATATATATAATTATATATATATATATATATATATGTGTGTGTGTGTGTGTGTGTGTGTGTGTGGATGAGTATATATATCTAATAAATGTTTGTTCATACACTGAGTACTGTTTTATTAACACCAAAATAGCAATAATATACATATGTACACCCTGCTCATATGTATATTTAGTAATTTACGTCATTTTATATATATATATATATATATATATATATATATATATATATATATATATTACATTTGTGAACGAGTTATTACGCGACTTATGTTTCTACCAGGTGGTGTCTTCAAGGCAATTTGCAATAACTGATTTTACCGTTTTCTTTAAGA
This sequence comes from Ascarosepion bandense, assembly GCA_037127315.1. Classification (NCBI taxonomy): domain Eukaryota; kingdom Metazoa; phylum Mollusca; class Cephalopoda; order Sepiida; family Sepiidae; genus Ascarosepion; species Ascarosepion bandense. The sequence goes on from JBBBDQ010000365.1 coordinate 5,049,001, forward strand.
ACGCTCACGTAGCGGTCAATCAATTGAAGTTATAGATAGTTTCATGAAAAAAAAAACGCCAGAAATTTAGATACCATCGTACAAATCAAGATCACTAATAACGCATGCATGCAGCTGCAGGGACAAGAATAAATGCTCACTTCAATATATATATATATATATATATATATATATATATATATATATATATATAGGCGATGTTAAATTAAGAAATAATTTTATGATGTAAACAAATATCTTGATGGAGAAAATAATAAAAAATAATTTATATACTGATATATCCCGAAAAAGAATACAGTATAAAATGATCAGTTGAAGAATGGAACTCCTCACCAGGAATAAGAAATACAGATTTATTGTACTAAGCTTGACTATGTGTGCATCAAACTGCTTAAGTAGTATGACTGAAAGCTATGTTACGCTGAAACACCAGTTTCTGTCCGATCACCGTAGACAACATTGAACCTAGTCAGGAATTAAATTAGTGACCGTATGGAAATACCATGTATTGAAAAGATGAGTGTGCGGTTGGTGCGATGGATATAGAATCGGAATGAAAAATAGCAAAACAAAGTTCAAGTTGAGTTCTTTACATACACTTATTTGAAAATAGCCTTGGGAAAGATATGAATCCAGCTCTTCTCTCTGCAACTATGTGTTTAATAACAGTAGAGACTACGTCGAATAGCCTTGCGGGGTAATAAGTATACTGCAGGAAGTACCGACAAACTATTGAAAGATTTATTCTGTCAAGTCTATAATTACTGCACTTCTATGGTTTGAAAATTGTTCATATTTAGCGAATTGTAAGCTCACTTAGTGGCCAATTGCTGTGGCCCTATGTCAGTCTAAATAAAATTTCAACAGTGCTTCTTCAAAGAGGAAACGCTAATGCTTCTCTATTTACTTCATCCTACCATGTCGTCAATTTGATGTGCAGACAACTAATCAGTACTGAATATATATATATATATATATATATATATATATATATATATATATATATATATATATATATACAATGAAATACATCTGTTTGCAAATACTAATTCTGGCTGCTCTAAGCAAAGGCTTGATGTCTAAGTGATAACATTGTTTACAGCAATAAAATGTTTTTTTCTTCATTTTGTTCGGATATTTTCTATATTTTAGACGATCATACGATTGATAAGTATGCAATATCAGACAAACATAATCTCGAAATGAAAGTCAAGCAGACAAGACGGGGATGGCAAAATGAAGAACGTGATGTCCAACATATGCGCTATTTTTTACAATTTCCTCTTCTAAATGAAAAATAGAGTTACAACGAAACATTCACTAAATATTCGTAATTATTGTTTTTTTTAATAGTTTGCCCATGTTTCATGTTGCATCGTCGAAAACAAGTTTCTGAAACTCAATTTAATACATTTAATATATTTATTGAATTATCTATTAGGAAAAATACACTATTAAGGAAAATCTTCATTAACATTAATGAATCAAATAAATTGATAATTAAAATTCAGTTGTCATTATGAAAATAATTTTAATCGATGAATATGATAATATTTTTAAAAAAAGAATAATTAACCAATGAATCAGTAGATAAAAATGCAGTACATGTTATATTAATTAATTAATTAATTATATACATATCGCCGAAAAATTGTCATCGTTTCAAATATTAACATCTGATAAAGTAAATGTTGCACGTAAACTTAATTAAACAGGCTTCATTTTGAACAATAAAATATTTATTCGTAAAAATTAGAACAAGATATTCAAAAGGATGTAGATTTTATAACCAATTTTACAAACATTTACAAATATTCAATATGATACGACAAATGCAATGTCGTTAATCCAGCTCTTACTAAACAGTCTGTAGCATGTCTTTCGTAACATTCTTCATTGTCAATGTGTCGCCGTGAACTCTTTGCCTTGCAAAGATTTCCTATTTGAATATTTTGTGCCATCTCCAAATTTGATTTCCATTTGCTACATTTTTCTTGAATTTTCTTGAAAATGCACTCCACACATTCTTGTTTGACTATATCCGAGCATGTATCACGGGAAATGGATTTTCATTTATAGTGACTGTCACACTTTACTCTGAAAAAGAATGAGACATTATGCCAAACTAGTATTACTCTTGACTTTATAAAGTCTAGGAATATCAGACTCCACTGATTGTTACAGTGTCGGAAACTTGTCAGTCAGTTAGTTAAGTGCCATACGTGATACACGCTTGGGCGATCATGTCTCGAAAGAGAAATGACTGACTGGGCATAAGATTATCCCGCAGTTGGTTGCCATTGCTTTCTGTTGTAGACTGGTTGCCAGTCAAGGCTATAGAACCCAATCTGTCCTGCTATTTAACCCATAAGTGGAATGAAGAGACGGATTATTACCTTTCCCAAGGATATTTGCGTGTAAGTGAAGACAATAGTTTCAACTGGAATTCGAACTCGGCTCCCCGGTTTCTCGTTCCGAGTCGATATCCACTGTACCACAACGCACATCCTTGTATAATTGTAACTTGTACCATACTTAATTCAGTTTTGTCGATATATAAGTAGGAGCAAGAATTAATTCCAACATCATCTTGTAATGTGAAAGTGTTAAAAGCACCATGAATTCCTGCAACTTTCGATTATAGAATTATACAAACGAAACTCATCCGTATATTGTTTCTTGGCAAATCATACAAGTGACACTTCTTGCAACATAAGATATTTCTTTTTGCTATATTATCTTGTACGAACATGAAGACAGTATTGACACAATTTGAGGAAATCAATTTCACAGAGGTTAGCCATGAACTCGTAAAATAAGCTATATTCTGGTAGGATAAATGGTAATTTCTCTCAACAGTCAACACAGATGTTGAATTATCGATGCACAGAAGAGTCATAAAATGTAGCAGCAGGTTGAAATTTTAATAAGTAAATATACACGAGTAATACACACATTGTGTAAAATGTACGAGGCGGTGTTGCAGAACATGTGATCCAAACATAGATTAATTCCAGCAAAAAAAAAAAATATGGAAATTCTGCTGATTGTTGTTCAGGTTATATGAAATAGCCGCCCCGGAAATTTTCCAATAATACATATTTTAGCAAAACACCAAGTTTTAAAGTTTTATTATTTATCAATGTTTTTAATTATCCCTTGAATCTGGTATCAGCAATCAGAGATTTTGCGTTTGGGAATACTAGTTGTTCAAAGTTTGGGTTTGCGGGTGTAATGTCTAATGCTGTAATGTTCAATGCTGTAATGTCTAATGCTGTAATGTCTAGTGCTGTAATGTCTACTGCTGTAATGTCTAGTGCTGTAATGTCTAATGCTGTAATGTCTAGTGCTGTAATGTCTAGTGCTGTAATGTCTTATACTGTAATATCTAATGCTGTAATGTCTAATGCTGTAATGTCTAATGCTGTAATGTCTAATGCTGTAATGTCTAGTGCTGTAATGTCTAGTGCTGTAATGTCTTATACTGTAATATCTAATGCTGTAATGTCTAATGCTGTAATGTCTAGTGCTGTAATGTCTAATGCTGTAATGTCTAATGCTGTAATGTCTAGTGCTGTAATGTCTAATGCTGTAATGTCTAGTGCTGTAATGTCTATGCTGTAATGTCTTTATACTGTAATATCTAATGCTGTAATGTCTAATGCTGTAATGTCTAGTGCTGTAATGTCTAATGCTGTAATGTCTAATGCTGTAATGTCTAGTGCTGTAATGTCTAGTACAATGTCTAGTGCTGTAATGTCTAATGCTGTAATGTTCAATGCTGTAATGTCTAGTGCTGTAATGTCTAGTGCTGTAATGTCTTATACTGTAATATCTAATGCTGTAATGTCTAATGCTGTAATGTCTAGTGCTGTAATGTCTAATGCTGTAATGTCTAATGCTGTAATGTCTAGTGCTGTAATGTCTTATACTGTAATATCTAATGCTGTAATGTCTAATGCTGTAATGTTCAATGCTGTAATGTCTAGTGCTGTAATGTCTAATGCTGTAATGTCTAGAGTTGCAATGTCTAATGCTGTAATGTCTAGTGCTGTAATGTCTTATACTGTACATTCAATGCTGTAAATGTCTAATGCTGTAATGTCTAATGCTGTAAATGTCTAATGCTGTAATGTCTAGTACAATGTCTAGTGCTGTAATGTCTTATACTGTAATATCTAATGCTGTAATGTCTAATGCTGTAATGTCTAAATGTTGTAATGTCTAATGCTGCAATTGTCTAGTAGGTACAATGTTCAGTGCTGTAATGTCTTATACTGTAATATCTAATGCTGTAATGTCTAATGCTGTAATGTCTAATGCTGTAATGTCTAATGCTGTAATGTCTAGTGCTGTAATGTCTTATAACACTGTAATGTCTAATGCTGTAATGTCTAATGCTGTAATGTCTAGTGCTGTAATGTCTAGTGCTGTAATGACTAATGCTGTAATGTCTAGTACCATAATGTCTAATGCTGTAATGTCTAGTGCTGTAATGTCTAATTTTCTGTCTCTTATACTGTAATATCTAATGCTGTAATGTCTAATGCTACTTAATGTCTAATGCTGTGTCTCTATTCTGTAATGTCTAGTGCTGTAATGTCTAGTGCTGTAATGCTCTTGTATACTGGTAATATCTAATACTGTAATGTCTAATGCTGTAATGTCCCACAATACTGTAATGTCTAATACTGTAATGTCTAATTACTGTAATGTCTAGTGCTGTAATATGTATACTGTAATATCTAATGTCATAATAATAATGCTGTAATGTCTAATGCTGTAATGTCTATTCATAAGTGTCTAGTGCTGTAATGTCTAGTGCTACATGTCTAGTGCTGTAATGTCTAATGTAATGTCTAATGCTGTAATGTCTAATGCTGTAATGTCTAATGCTGTAATGTCTAGTGTAGCAATATCTGTGCTGTAATATCTAATACTGCTATAATGTCTAATACTGTAATGTCTAGTGCTGTAATATCTAGTACTGTAATATCTTATACTGTAATATCTAATGTATAATGTCTAATGCTGCATAATGTCTAATACTGTAATGTCTAATGTAATATCTAGTGCTATGTCTCTTATACTGTAATATCTAATGCTGTAATACAATACTGTAATGTCTAATATGTATCTAATACTGTAATGTCTAGTACTGTAATATTATTTATATATGTCTAATTTTTTATATTAATACAATACTGTAATGTCTAATGCTGTAATGTCTAGTGTAATGTCTTATACTGTATCTAATGTAATGTATCTAATACATAATACAATACTGTGTCTAGTGCTGTAATGTCTAGTGTGTGTATATTATATATAATATCTAATACTGTAATATCTAATGCTGTAATATCTAATACTGTAATGTCTAATGCTGTAATGTCTAGTGTATAATATGTATACCCTTAATGTCTAATAATATGTAATGTGTGCTGTAATGTCTAATGCTGTAATGTCTAATGCCAACGTGTCTACTAGTGCTGTAATATCTAATGTATGATGTCTAATGCTGTAATGTCTAATGCTGTAATGTCTAGTACTGTAATATCTTATACTGTAATATCTAATGCTGTAATGTCTAATGGCGTAATGTCTAATGCTGTAATGTCTAATGCTGTAATGTCTAGTGCTGTAATGTCTTATACAATATCTAATGCTGTAATGTCTAATGGCGTAATGTCTAATGCTGTAATAATAGTGTAATCTCTAATGGTGTAATGTCTAATGTCTAATGCTCTAAAGTCTAATGCTGTAATGCCTAATGGCTCGGAATTGCTAATCGGTGAGCCAAGTTCCAATTTAAGTTGGGTTCGTTATATTCACTTAAGCGCAAATACTTTTGAAAATGTTACGAATCCATCTTTTAACACCCAGCTATAAGTCAATTAGTATGTTGTGGTGCAATGGATATCGACTCGGAACGACAACTCGGGGAGCCGAGTTCAAATTCCAGTTGAATTCCTTGCATTCACTTACGCGCAAATACCCTTGGGAAAGGTATTAATCCGTCTCTTCCCTTCCAGTTATGGCTTAAATAATAGAACAGATTGGTTTCAATAGCCTTGGCTGTCAACTAGTCTACCGCAGAAATACTGCGGGGTAATTTTCCGCTCAGTCTGTCATGTCTCTTTTGAGACATGATCGCCCAAGCGTGTATCACGTATGGCACTTAACTGACTGACTTGCGTCACTAAACCATTATTATTTCCCAAATAATATAAAATTTCGTGCAAAATATTCAAGTTTCCGTATATAATAAACTGAAAAGGTTTGACATGCAGCTAAACAAAAAACAACAACAAAAAAACAAGCAGTTACCTTACATTTTGAGATTTGACATGATTTGATTCAATATCATTAAAGAGTTTTAATAACATACCAATCGTATTAAAGGTTGTGTCAGTTATAGCTATGTTACATATTCATATTATCTTATAATTGTCTATTGTAATGTTAAAAAACTGGATTAATCGATAAGAATCAAATTAAATACAATAGTAATGGTCTACTTTGTTAACTAACTAACCAGATTAAGTTGAACTTGAAAATTACTTTTAGAATAAACAATTGGTTGTATTACAATAATAATGAATTATTTTATAAAAAAGGTTAATTTCTAATTTATATAATTAACACTTTCTTATTAAATTCCGGAAAGTTCAAAATCTGTAAATAAAAATACAGATCAATAAAATAATATGGAGGAAAGGTAAAATCTCTAATGTTAGTGATAAAGTCTTTTCATGGTTTTCTTTAAACATATTGGCCTTATATAAATATTAGCAATTTTGGTTACTCCTGGGTATGAAGATAAACTAATTCTGGTAGCAAACCTCTGATCGGGAAATTGGAGAATTTGAGGAACCACCTCTTATTTGTTGTTTTTCCCAGGTTCAGCCAGACTCGCGGTGGTAGCACCTGTTAGGGTTCCATCTATGGGAAAATATTTGACCCTAAAATAAAATCTATTAAAGTATAAAAATACGTTTTTATAGTAAAGTTACCAGCAATATATTTTTATACATAAGATTACCAACAATACATATTTATGGTAAAATTACTAACAATGCATATAGTAAAAATACCATTATATATTTATAATAAAAGTAACAATATATTTTTAAAGCAAAATGACCAGCACTTTATTTTCTGTTGAATTATGAACAATACAATTTATAGTAATATAACTAAGAATACATTTTATCAGTAGTTGAAAACGTACAACTGCGTTCAAAATATATATAGTTGAAGCTAAAATATTTAGATACGTCATTAAACAACCAATAGTGGTTTATATGCCGCTAAACCAAATCAACAAAGTGTTTGTAAGTGTTAGGGCTGGTGGAACTAAGGGATGTAGCCCGTCAGAAAACATGTAATTTCAACTCAAAATCAAACCTGTTGGACTCTCTGCCTTCGGGCGGAGACGAACCCAGAGGAAACTGAGGAAAATTAGACCAGAGCCCGAATCTGCCTTAATCAAGGTCCACAGAAATTTTTTGACCGTGCTTAAGGGTTCTGGATACTCACGTTAAACTCTGACCTTGTGTCGCGTCCGGCCTCAGTGTGAAGGGTTCTGGTAAATATTCCTGGATACATGCCATGCAAATACTGATAGAAGCACTCGACCTTTTGTCTGTAGAAAATGGGTTGTAAAGTGGAAAATAATTCATCAGTTACAAGTTTGCGTAAAAGTTTTTAAAGTTTATCAAGAAAGTCAAAGGAAGTGTGGGCAGTTCCGCTTCAGAAATGGCAGAAATACTCCATTTTTCGTCTTACTCTTGTTCAGATAGAGGATAGTAAGAATAGTAAGATATTTATTGGAGCATTACAATAAACTGACCATTTTCCAACATATTTAACAATAGATCATATATCGGTCAGTTAAATGCCATACGTAATACACGCTTTGGGCTATTATGTCTCGAAAAAGACATAACTGACTGGGCAGCAGATTATCCCGCAGTAGGTTGCCATAGATTTCTGTGGTAGACTGGTTGCTAGCCAAGGCTATAGAACCCAATCTGTGCTATTATTTAACACATAACTGGAGGGAGGAAACGGATGAATACCATTAACAAGAGTATATGTGCGTAAGTGAATGCAAGTAATTCAACTGGAATTCGAACTCGGGACACCGATTTGTGGTTCCGAGCCAATATTCACTGCGCCACAACGATTTCAACCTAATGCTGTGGAAGAGCTTGAGTTCCAATAACCATTCAAACAAAGGAGCCCCTTTGAGTGCAGACATATCCGCCATGACAGGTGAATTTTCAGGGTCAGCTTGCTGATAGTGCAAGATTCTAGAGGGATTAATAAAATTGTTACAACCGTAAGAAAAAATTTGTCTTCTGTAGATATACCATGAAACCAACATCAAAGTTTAGCAACCATGAACACGGACAGAGGCACAACTCAAGAGACTTAAATTAGACGAAGTATAAATAGTATATAAATACACCATAATGCCCTTATTTTATAAGTCTACGCATACGAAAATATTTGATCTTTGATATTAAGAATCTTTACTATTTTTTAAATTAATTGAAATCTTACTCACTTAATACTGCTTAAATTCAAAATCAAAGCAAAAGGCAAATAGCATGAATAAATCTAAAAAAATCAAAATCAGATAAACTAAAACTCTCACCATAAGGTAGATAATATGAGAAATACTACTTTTGATTTTATTTTGGTTAGTAATGGAAATCTCTTTTATTATTAATTCCATTGGATGCTGTAGCTAAAGTACGGACGCTCATGAAAGTGATATTTTTGTCATGGGTTGTTTAGCGTGGAACAACTCAAGCTAACAGAAAAGAAATGACACCTGGCAATGGAGATAAGACGTTGTTGAAATGAAAAACAAGATTTATTTCCGCTTTTGTCTCGGAGAGACGTAGAAAATGATTGAAAATTTTGTCTCGGGATTATACGACATTCGTAGGCGTTAGTATTACTTCGTATTTGTTGTGAAAGGTCACGCAAGGAAATTATACATATGTATGAGCTTTATCACATAGTAGCGTTGAGGTTTTAATAAGTGGTTATCTTGGATTTGTTAGCGCTTCAATGGGTAACTGTTTCCGGCCAGTCAGTCAGTCAGTCAGTTAAGTGCCATAAGTGATAGCCGCTGAATAGGCAGAACATTTTTCCGCAGTAGGTTGCTATTTCTTTCTGCTTTAGACTGATTGCCAACCAAGGCTATAGAACCCAATCATACTATTTAACACATAGCTGTAAAGAGAAGAGATGGATACGACTTTTTCCAATGGTATTTGTGCGTAAGTGAATGAAACGAATTCATCTGGAATTCGAACCCGGTTCTCCAATTTCTCATTCCGAGCCGATATCCATTGCACTATAAATCCGGTCAAAATAGGTAAGGGACACGAAAATTGGCTGTGGTAGCTCGGATGAGTCGTTTACCTCGAAATCGAATTGATGCTATTTTATAACATGGTGCTGCTAGAAAACTGGCTTTTCGTTGAAAGTACATGTTTTTTTCATGATGCTTCAGAAAATAGGTTTATGATTTATTTTGGAAATATATTCGCCTAAAATTAAGAAAATTTGTGTCATTTAGATAGTTGCTACTGAACTATTTCGTTTTTATTGAAGAGTAGAATTTCCAACTGGTTTTCACATCCTTCCAGCTATTATTTTCCTGATCAAACCTTTAGAATGTTTTAAGCTTTACATTCGATATTTCTAATAATACCTTTCGGTGTTTCACAAGTTTATTTCACAAACTTTAGAGACCGGATATGAAAACATATCCGGGAATTTATTTCATATTTCCAAATTGCTAAATTCGCACTCGACCGATATTTGGTCTCTCACAAAATCTGTAGCTCTCCACAGATTATCTATGCTTTTATTATCTGGGAATTGTCATGTACAGGTGGGGGATACTAAATTATCCCCCACCTGTACATGCAAGTACAAAAATTTAAATACCTAGGAAGTGTTCTAACAGAAGATGGAAAGTGCGACACAGAGATCCGAAGGCAAATTGGCATAACGAAGGACGCGTTCCAGAAGCTGAGTAAAGTACTAACACACAGGAAAATTTCACTAGAAACAAAGAAAAGTGTGCTGGATTGTTATGTGATGTCAGTTCTTCAATACAGAAGTGAATGCTGGGCAATATCATCGAAAATGAGGCCAAAACTTGAAGCAGCGGAAATGTGGTTCTACAGAAGGATGCTGCGGATATCGTGTACTGAGCATGCAAGCAACGATGAGATGTTGGAAAGAATGGCAACAAAAAGGAAATTAATACTGAGCATCAGGGAGAGACAACTAAATTTCATGGGACATGCAATAAGGAAGGAGAGCTTGGGGAACCTGATACTGACAGGCCAGATAGAAGGAAAAAGAGACAGAGGAAGGCATCGGATACCATATTTGCAGAGCCTGATCAAGTGGATGACGGAACGAGGGTTGCGAGATGTAACAGGAACAAACATACTAAGAGCCATAAGTGATAGGGAGACGTGGAGAACCATGATCACCTACGTCCTGAAGAGACAGGGCACATAGAAGAAGAAGAATTGTCATGCATTCTTTGAACTATACTAGATTACTTTGAAATTCAGAGCTTTGCTTCTATTTGGCTGATTTCCACCCTCCTATTTTAACTCATAGTGAGAGAAGAGATAGATTCATACTTTTCCCTCGGACATTTTTACGAATGTGACGTCAGCTACTTCGACTGAAACTTGAACCAGGCTAATCGATTCCAATTTAGGCGTCAATATCCATTATGCTAATGTCACATCCTTGATATTTGTTAGCAATTCTTAAAATGTCAGCATTGAATAAAAAAATGCACTTGCTAAATTCACTAAATGGATAAAATATGTCATGATGAGTGTCTATTTCGCTACTTAGTTTTTAGAAATAAACAGAATGTCAGCATAAATATTTTAAAAGAAATTTTAAGTCAATTAGAAATAAATTAAATGATATTAGTACTGAATTTAGTGTCTGCTAGTCCACTAAATTAGGACCAGAATAACATTACTTAAATTGTAAACAGACTTAGTGTGAATTAACAAGTAAAATTTAGTTGGTTCAAAGATTGGGAACTGCTGTAAAATAAACTTGTGTAATTATTTTTCTGCTGAGAGAAGTTCATCCGAGAAACTTCTGAAAAGTTCTCGATTCGACCTACAATCCAGAATTAGTATTCTGAGGAAATATTGATTTTGGATAGAGCAACAGGCCAATAATTTATCAGCATCACATCGTATCATTATATCATGCTATAGTTATTTATTGATCTTGTACTTAGTCTGCGGAAAAGTCTCAAGTTACTTAGAATAATTGACTGTCACCCTTATAACTACTGATCAGGTTAATCAGAGCTTTACCTTCGCACGTTGCCTTATGATATGACATTAGATTTCTTATTTAGAAATTCCCAGACATTTTTATAACCTTGGATTTTTAAAAGAATTATATGTGGTTTGAAATTGTTTTTGGCAAGGTAAAAAGGAAAGTGATAAGAGTTCTCTTTCAATTACGAATATCTGTTCTATATTAATTTCTGAATGGGTTAAATAGCAGGAGAGATTGGGTTCTATAGCCTTTGTTGGCAATCAGTCTATTGCAGAAAAGTAAAGACAACCTACTGTGGTAAAATGTTCTGTCTAGTCAGTCTTTCGAGACATGATCGCCCAAGCGTGTATGGCACTTAACTGATTAATTCGTTTCTGATATTATTATGTAATGGATTTGGTGTCTGTGTGTGCAGGTGTGTGCGCGTGTACGACCGTGTGCGAGCATGTGTATGAAAGAATGTGTCTGTGGTGTTTGTGTTTGAGGGAGACTGCTCCTGTGTGCTCATGTGCGAGTGCATTTGAAATGTGGGTTTTCTTATTTAATGTTTTCTCCAGTATTTAGTAAATTCTGGTATTTTCTGCTTTAGATATTCGTTGGAATTTGGTTATTTCTCTTACTAAATATTTTTCTCTTTTTAACAGACTCTCGGTTAAAACACTTTCTTTTTTATTCTCGGTCTTCCTCTTTCTTCCAACTAATCTCTCTCTTTCTCTCTCTCTCTCTCTCTATATATATATATATATATATATATATATTGCACTTGGTAGAGACAAACTCAAGAGAACTCAATGTTAAATTCATTTATTTAATTTAACAGAGTTATATAATTTATAAAAGATTTTAGATTATTACAATGGATAATATATATTTCACCGCGTCCTGATGTTATTATCGCGGCTCTTCAGACCCAAATGGTACAACAGTTGGTCCTCAAAATATCCCCCCACAAAAAATTTATTTTCTGTTATTTAATTTTACATAGACGCTCACATGTCCATATTAGAATAGACATTTGTAACGGTTATTTACGAAAAGTTCTCCCTCATTCGAAAAAGAGACACAAAGAAAGAAGGAAACGAGGATTTTTAATAAATTAAAAATGTTATTAAAAATCGCCTGAAGACACCACTCATGGTAGAAATCAAGGTAGCGAAATAACTCGTTTAAAAATGAAACATATTCAAAAGTTCTACAATATAATTGTATAGAACACTTTTTAATACAAATGTGTACTGGTCTAACCCTATTAGGACCAAAAACTAAGTATTAAACAATATATATATATATATATATATATATATATATATATATATATATATACACTACGATATTAGTAAAGATCATAAATGACGTTGAAATATGAGAATTTCTGCATCTAAGCACACATTCCTTTAAAAACAAATACTTAATTTTCATCTCTGTCTAGATTAGTGGGTATTAAGGTAAAAACATATACTTAATATGATACTGAGTTAGATTCCTAGTAAGTGAGAAATATTCCCAGTTAGAATATGTGTGTAGAAAGGCAACCACAGTGAACTACTCTTCGAACTACTCGGCTATAAAAGAAATGGTAGAATCTTATTTTCGGGCAGAAAACACATAGCACTGAATAAATATTCGCTACAAGTTTAAACCTTTCTATTTTTTCTTTATTAATATAAACAAGCATTAAGGGCTTTGCTTTGAAGTAAAGAGAGCGATTTAGCAGAATGTTGTTGCCTTTGTTTTCACGGTATAACTAACGCTTTTAACCCGAAATCAAATATGAAGTTTTCATTAAAAGTTTGTCTCCTCTCTGGTACCAAATATACAACCAACGCTTGTTTTTATTTGGATATATTCGAACCTCCCTAGACCTTATTAGTACCAACATCTGATTAAATTTAGATATTTTTTTATATTCATTGATATTTTATTACTGAGAAGACTTGGTGGAAATATTTTTGATTGTGTTTGAGCGTTTAAAGTCATTAAGTGCAGATATTTCATTTCATTTTAATTCTTCGATGTCTTTGAGGTTCATATTTTTAATTAGTTCCCAAGAACACAATTTATTCAGTCCACATCCACGATTATCATATTTTCTCATTTTTCAACCCCTTCAGCTATTTGTTAAATCCTACATATAATTAAATTTTCTAATTTCTCCCATTCATTGAAACCTCTTTTATTACTTGGTATCTTTAAGTATAGATGCAAACATCTTGACTGAACCTAACAAGGCTAATTCCGTTTCTAAATGTCTAAATGTCTAAATGTGAATTTGACGTTTTTACTCCAGTTAGGCTGACGATTTTATAGTTAAAAAAGGTTTCATCCGGAAAATCTTCAATAGTTTTATTTTACTGAATTTATGCATAATTAAAAACAGAAAACATAATTATAAATATATACAAATATGCGCAAATATATATATATATAGATATACAGTACTGAGCAAAAGTATTAGGACAAAAACTATTTTATCTTTTATGAGGCATATTGACAGAAAAAAACAATTTAATTAAAGTAAGCTTATTTGATTTACTTAACAAATGCTTTAACAAGAAAAATACTTGTTACAAAATAAATTAATATTTGTATAATCGCCTTTTGCTTTGATCACAGCCTTCATTTTGTCAGGCATTGATATCACAAGCTTCTTCAATGTATCTAATAGTATCTCCTGCCAAGCAGCTTGTATTTGTTCCCAAAGTGTGTCTTGCAAAGAAACATTATATTTATCAATTCCAGAGGAGGGAATAAGAAAAAAGTCAGTCATATCCAATCGGAAAAATTAAATATAACTTTTTTTATTACATTTCTTTTACACCTAGTTTTAAATAATCAATATTTTTTTTGCAATTTACATGGCTTTTTACTCTGTATTTCAATTTCAGTGAGGTTTTTAGGATAATCACCCCTGTTCTAACACTTTTGCACACTACCGGTAGTGTGCAAAAGTGTTAGAACAGGGGTGGTTTGAAACTTTAATTTGATGCCTCATAAAAGATAAAATAGTTCTTGTCCTAATACTTTTGCACAGTACTGTATATATTTGTGCGTGTATGTGTGTACTGGGTTTATTAAACTTTATTCATATCTTTTACACACAAACACGTATCTAGAAACCTACAAAACTGCATAGACACAGTAGAAGGATTGTTAGTTCATATCTTTTCCTCAACTCACTCTGGTAGAAAAAGTCGTTCGAACTTGAACTTTCCATACACAAGAGAAGATTGGTTATCGATCGCTGTCAGATTTCAAGCGATATTCCCAAATTGCTAATGATGTTCCTTCTAAAACGAAGTGGCACGTTTAATAGTGTCCGGACACGCCTGTTTCTCTTGAAGCACGCGCCATATTCCTGATAGTGGCAGCTAGTGACCCTTTTCCCTGACCTTCAGCTTTCACTGCTGCCGCTCCAACCACGAACCCCGCTGATTTTCTCATCGGTTAGGGAGAGGTCCCCGATTGGCAGACGACACATGACTATTCAGTTGTAGAACAGCAACACAACGCAGACGTCTTCTGCATAAACATACGAAAACTACACACTCACGCACACGTACACATCACATATACGCGCATATATATGTGTGCGTGTAAGTATACATAAATAGGGAGAGACAGAGTGGGGATAAGAATTTTATTTGTAACATCTTTATCACTTAGTAATAATACACAAATTGCGTCGTGCCTATTTCGAGAAAGATTTTGCTGGCAAATTCGAAGCGATAGACCAAGTCAAGCATGTTAACTTTTCTGCTGAACAACTCAAAATTTCTTAAAAACGCGTTAAATATCCTGTAGGCTTCTTATCGAGCATCTTTCGACACGTTTCTGGAAGCTGTAAATTAAACCGAAACTTACGAAAAACCTCGAAACTAATTCGTCCGTGAAATACTTAAGTTATTCATCAGTATAATCGTTATTTCTTTCCTCACGGTAGGCATTCGCATAAAATGCCTACTCAGCATCGTTTTCTGATCCTCCATTTTTCTTCTTCTTCTATCTCCCTTCAGGACGTCGGTGATCACAGCTCTCCGCAGTTTTCTGTCCTTGATAGCCCTCCTTCCTAAACATTTACACGAACTTCTTAGGTAGGTCATGTGTAGTTTTTCTCTCTTCTTCTTGCCTTCAATGTGTCATGTGAGTGTCAAACTTTCCAAACCGACTTTCCTCATTATTTTCATTAGAAATTGCAACAATCTTTTACTGATTATGAGTACAAATGTTTCCATTTTCACTTCGTCTTTGCTCAACGTTCTGTCAATGGTATTTTGAGCGTCTTTCTGTTGAGCCATATTTCTGTCAAGTTTTTTTCTTGATGTGTGAGGAATATTCTTGAAGTTTTATACAAAAACAAAACTACTAAAGATGAAAATGTTTACAGTTCAGTAATAGTTGCTTGTTAAACTGAAGCTGGTTGAAACTCCCAATGTGTTTATGTAAAGAGTAATATCAATAGTAGGCTTTATCTAAACTTATTTATAAATGGAACTTTGTCTGTGTGTGTGTATGTGTGTGTGTGTCTGTGTATGTGTGTCCATTATCTATAGACTCCGAAATGGCTGAACCAATTTTCTTGAAAATTTACACAGTTGTACTATAAGCGTCTGCGAGTGTTCTTAGCTAGGTTTTGTGTCGAGGTATCCCCGATAAATATCGAAAATCGATACTCGAAAAAATCGGGTTAAAGAAGGAGTGGTCCAATTTTAATCAAATTTGATAGAATCATACACAAAGACATAAGAAACGATATTCAGAAGTTTCAAGGTTGCAGTTCGTACAATAGTGCAGAAAATCGATAATATATATATATATATATATATATATATATATATATATAAAAGGCAAGATGTTTGTGTGTGTGTCTGTTTATCTGCCTGTATGTCTGTATTTCTTTCAACCCTTTTATTTTCGTTTTTGCTTCGGGTTTGGCTCTAAATAGGTATAAATGTAGTTCTTAGTCTCAGCCGCGATTCCATTTACTCAGAGGACTTATTTAGCCTTCAAAACTCATTTTACGACGAAAAAAACTTATTTGATATCGATACCAGGAAATCACAATTTGACTTACATTCATTCATTTTTCTTTCAGTCTACCGTTTCGCTTTAACTGGAAACAACTATTGCTTTTCAGTCTTTCGTGCCAACGTCCAAATAGTCTGAGATCCAGGACCATGGATTAGTTTTAAAGCTTTCATTACATCCGAGCAAAGCCGGGTTACACTGATAGTTAAGCAAAAAAGCTGAAACTTTAATTTATTCAAATGAAAAATAATGGCGAAGATGGGCCAAAAACCTAAGAATAAGTAAATATATGCCAATGTTTTAATGGTACCTTTATGGTATGGACAGATAAAGTGACTATGTTATCAAAAACACACAGTTACGATTACTTTTTCTCCTTTCACCTCAAACGAGGAAGTACTGCCACTGGTGCGCAGGGGGCTACATAAGAGGAGAGTAAAAGTTTACATAAGAGTAGAGAAAAAAAGGAAGAGGAACAGGTTACAAGGTGTGTCAGAGAATGCTTAAGAGAAAGATGGGAACACTTGTGTGAAGAGAGTTGCGTGAGAGTAGAGTGAAAAGAGAGAAAGAAAAAGATACAGGAGAAAGGATAAGAGAAGGATGGGAATCAAGGCGGTAAATGATGGCAATTGACGTTGCCTTTACATTTATGGAGATTATAGCTATCAGGGAATTAAGTATATGGAAGGAAGTTCCACAGGCGGGAAGTGGGAGAAAATAAGCTGATAGAGTAGAAGTGAAGGCTGCATTTAGTTGTTTTGGCTGTAAAATTGTGGGACTTTTTTGCCATACTCGTTGCTCGAATGAATTCATGTAGAGTGAGCACTAGGTAGGTAAGCACGTCGGAGCAGAAGCTGTGAAAATATTTGTAGAAGAGACAGAGGGAAGCCACATCACGTCAGTGTGAAAGCGACCGGAGTCCAGCAGCCAGGTTGGGATCGATCACATTGCATATTCTCCTCTGGACCCTGTCAAAAATCACGAAATGTATTACAGGGGCACTCGACTAAATATGAAAACAGTATTCAATGCATGGGCCGAGGGTTGATTTGTATATAAGTAAGATGGATTCAGGCGAGAAAAACCTTCCTAACCCGACAAAGTGACCAACCTTCTTAGCAGTAGATATTATATTTACATTTTGTTTGAAAAGGGTGTTCAACAGCTAGTGTTATATCAATCCTCCTACATAGACAATTTCTTCTCGCCTTATATTAAAAACAGTAGAGGTGTAATTTTATCGAAAATGATGAGAATAACATGTATACATAAGATATGAACAACGGGAAAGTTTTAACGAAAATAAAAATAAAAGGACACTTGTAATTGCAATCAAAAAGAGTTGAAAATTCTCGGACACATAACGAGGAAAGATGTATTGGAGAAGTTGACACTTACAGGGTTTATTGAATAAATGAGAGAAATACTGAGGGCGTGTAATCAACCTGTGTAAATAAATGGCAACCTGTAGAAATTGTGAAAAGACGCAGTAAATAATAGAAGAAAAATGTTTTCAACGCTGCTGGATAGCTTATACAATCTATTAATTTTCCCTGCATGCTTTATGAATAAAGCTTTGTCTCTCTCACAGAATATGTGGTATGTTGCAATATTTAAGTGTATTGATCAAGATTAATTTTTTTACCGAACTATTTTTTTTAATCATATTACCCCGAGCAAACAGGTAACGCCACTGATGTGCAGGGGGTACATAAGAGTGAAAAGATTGGAAAAGAGAAAGCCGGAAACCACACACTAAACAGGGAACAAAGAGTGAGTCTCTTCACCTGTTCAATAGATGTGGGTGGAGTGTGAACCAGGCGATAGTTTAGTCTATCTACTTCAATTGAAAAAAAAAAGAAAAAAGAGTGAAAAGATTTAAAAAGAGAAAGCCGGAAACCACATCCTAAACAGGGAACAAGGGATGAGCCTCTTCACCTGTTCAATAGACGTGGGGTGTGTGTACCGGGCGATAGTTTAGTCTATCTACTCCAATTGAAAAAAAAAAAAACAGAAAATGGAGTGAAAAGTTTAGAAATGAGAAAGCCGGGAACCACATCCTAAACAGGGAACAAGAGATGAGCCTCTTTACCTGTTCAATAGACGAGGGTGGAGTGTGAACTGGGCGATAGTTTAGTCTATCTACTCCAATTGAAAGAAAAAGAAAAAAACAAAGTAGGATAAAACTAGTACAGACATTCTCTACTGAAATTTTAAAAATAATAAATAATAAAGTTGCGATGTAACTCTGTTGTTTGCGCCATTTCGAGAGACAAAAAAAAAACAAAAAAAACACAACTTCTCATTGATGTGATGTGGCTTCCCTCAGTGTTTTTACAAGTATTTTTTATGGAAACTGCTTGATAAGCTTTTTCCATTGATTACCTGACCACACGTATTTACGCGTGCTCCAAAATTGGCATGTAGGTCCTAAGCTTTTACCATTGATTACCTGACCACACGTATTTACGCGTGCTCCAAAATTGGCCTGTAGGTCCTAAGCTTTTACCATTGATTACCTGACCACACGTATTTACGCGTGCTCCAAAATTGGCCTGTAGGTCCTAAGCTTTTACCATTGATTACCTGACCACACGTATTTACGCGTGCTCCAAAATTGGCCTGTAGGTCCTAAGCTTTTACCATTGATTACCTGACCACACGTATTTACGCGTGCTCCAAAATTGGCCTGTAGGTCCTAAGCTTTTACCATTGAATAGTGAAATCTAACTGTGTATTCTAGTCTACTAGTTTCTTTTCTTGCACTTCCTGTTTTTGAAACTCCCTTTCGTTTGTTTATTTCCCTGATAACTACAGTCTCCGAAAGTTTAAATGCAACGTCAATTGCCATCTTCTGTCTACTTAAATCCTATCCTTCTCTTATCCTTCTTCGACATCCTCTGTACCATTTTTTTCTCTCATTGTAACCCATTCAGCACAAATTGCAGTCCCGCCTTGCTTGAAATGAAATGATTATAAAAAAATAAGTATAGTTAGGTTTAAAAGTGAAAACTAAACATTAAACCACATAATTTTGTAATGTTAAATTCAAGATTTGTTTAGATAAATATCAACTTTCGTTCTGTACTGTAAATAAATTAAAAGATTAGATTTTATCAGTTATGAACTGATCCATTAATACTCTAAGTAAAACCTGGAATTATAAAAATTGAAAATAAAGATATTTTACAAATTATATGAATTTTAAAAAAATGTAAATTAACAAAAATCTATTTTAATTATTATCATTAAAGTACCATGTTGTAGGAGATGATCGCTATCAATAGCTTACTGTATTTTGTAGTTCTAAACAACTTTAAAATTTTTACCATCAGATCTTATTTGTGTTGCTCCATACATACACAAAAAACAGTTAATTTTATACATTTCCTTTTAATCTCGCTTTTGATTAATACACTATATGAGTATTAAATTTGCCACGTATGTCCTCCTCAGTCTCCTCTGCGTCTCTAGTTTCCATTTTTAGTCCTGGCCATGACGGTAAACTGCATTCGGTAGCAAGACCTTTGATTAGGAGGTCGTGAGAAGCATAGAACCACCTCTAAATTGCTGTTGTTTCCAGGTCCTCCCTGACCCGGTGTGATCGCACCTGTTAGAGTCTAAGCTATGAGAAAATAGTTAACCCCAAAACTGGGGTCAAAACAATATGAAAGTATAAAAATCCATTTTTATAGAATATATATACATAATAATAGACTTTTATAGAAAAATATACATTTCTGAAGTAAAAATATTACCATCAATATATTTTAAAAAAGAATTATTACCATAACACATTTTTGAAGGAACATCGCTTTTTATGCCATTCTAAGACGGCAAAAATTTGCATGTGTGCGAATATAGTCTCGTTTTGGACGAGATAGGCGCGCATAAATTGTTTCTTCAATCGCCACCATATATTTTTTGGTTATTATTTTGTAGGCAAGACTTCGAGCTCGTTTCGAATTTCGAGGTAAGTCATGTATATCCCAAATAGTTCTTATTCCATAAAAAAAATCACTAACCCTCTACATTGAATGGATATTGAAATTTTTATAGGGTGAACAATACAGTGAAAAAAAAAGCCCGTCTTCTTTACGTCTTGTCTACTTATGCTTCCTAAACCTCGCATCTTACTAGAATAGCACTCCTTGATAAAAATGATAGCATTAATGTTAATTTCTAGTAAATAAGCATACACGAACGCAGAACTGAACATCTAAAGCCGTAACTATTAAATCTAAAAAGAAGAATTACATTTGAAATTTGAGCTAATATTATATATCCTTGGGAAACCAGCTGACGTAAATAGCGTCCTACTGACTGGTGCAAATTTACATATCAAGAAATAACATCGAACACAAAAGAACGTATATGTTGAGATGAAAGGGAAACTAGCGATAAATTAATAATAAAAATGCTTCGTCAGCGAAATTTAGACGACATCACAGAAATCTGTTTCAAAGACATTCTGCCGACATAGTAACTCCTAAAAACTTTCCGATATTTGTTAATTTTTTAAAAGTATCTTTAAAGATTCCTTTGTAGTAGCTTTCAGGTTCACTTGTCGCGATTTCTGAGGCATAATTTCTCGCTGATCAGATATCAAATGTAACATCTCTCATGTCAAGCATATATATCTCACGTGCATCTTCAGTTTCTATTGTTATATTCTTTTTAAATTATTTTGGATACTTTTGCAATCTAATTAATCGTTTATCAGCAAAATTCTTCTAAAGAAAACAATGAAGTAAAATAAACGCTTTTAAAATAGCAACACTTGATTTGATGTGCTTGATTACGCTGTAAATTCTCGTTCCTCTTAGCGATTGTAATTTCACGTGAAGTCAGCGCGTATACGGAGATTTCGAAACGATTCTTATTGTTTTATTATAGATGTTTATTTGACATCTAATCTTGATATTAATTGTACAGCAGTATTGTACCAATTCTTGTGAGGGTCATATGATGTTGCTTGCACTATTTTTTATATTATATTCACATTTCCCGGTCATTTCGAAGTGTTGAAATATATGTACCCAAAATAAAACTTTTGAAGTAAAGAAAAAAATATTTAGAACATCTTAACTTAGTAAAAACAAGTTAGAATAAATTAAATGATAATTTTATAGCACCAATTTAACACATTTTCTATCTTCTTCTTTTCTTAATCATTTCACCCCAAGCAAAGGCAGTTTTACCACCACTGTTGCGCAGGTGGTTACATAAGGGAAAGTGATGAGAAAGAGGGGTAGGTTATAAGGGGTATCAGGAGGAGGGTGAGGGTAGAATGGATAGAGAAAAGAGCTTGAGAGAAAGGATGCAAGTTAGTAAGATAGGAGAAGACTATTGATCTTACATTTACATTCTTGTAGATTGTAGCTATCGGCAAAGCAAGTGTACGGAAGGGAAATCTACAGGCGGGAAGTGCGAGAAAAGAAGCTGATAGAGTAGAAATTTTGGTTACATTTTATCGGTTTCAATGTAAAAGGGTGGGACGTAGTTGCCAGTCTATTAGCTCGTGTAAATTCATACACAAGGGGCACCAGTGAGCTAAGTTCATTGAAGCAGAAGTCGTGAAAGTAGTTGTAGAAGAGGCACAGGGAAGCCACATCACGACGGTGAGAGAGCGACTCTGTCACTATACAAAATTCTGTGATTTCCGTTGTGTGTTCATCTCACTTGTAGGAGAATTGTTAGAGACAATTCGTATTGGATTAAATGTAAGCTTTAATGAACTCGGTCTTTATATGAGGTTCGTCGTATTGAAGGTATGTAAGCACAAGTCGGACTTTTACAGGGGAGAATTTCGAGCCCCTACGCTTAGGCAAAAATTTCCCTCAGACCCGCATACGATACATCGGGTTCTCGTTTATTTACCCCAGACATAACTTTGCTCCACAGCGAAGCATTGTTTGTGTTCCCTCTCCGCCCGAATGCAGTGAGTCCGAAAAAATCAGAGCATTAATAGACACGTTATTCATCTGCCTCTACACTAACGCTAGATGTGGCACAAGGCTGAATTATATTTGTGTGATCCAAGCCCTTAAGTTCAGTAAAAATTTCCCGTAGATCCTTCTTCTGTTATCCCTCAGACGAGACTGTATCCTTCGGTGAACTGACGTCTGTGTTCCTTTTCACCCGAATATAGAGAGTATGACAAAATAAGAGCCTTAATGAACTATTTATTCTTCTGCATCTTCATTGACACTGGCTGGCGCAAAAGTCCGAATTTTATGTGAGAAATCAGAGCCATTAAGCTCTGGCAAAATTTTCCAGTAGACCCTGCTTTTGTTCCACACAACTAAGATGAGAGTTTACACTTCGGCAGAGCCTCATCAGTGATCCTGTCCGCCCGAATGCAGAGAGTTCAACAAATCAGAGTTCTAATAGTCTAATATTCAGTGCCTTCCTACTAGGGCCAATGCCTGTAGCGGATGTGACAGAAGGCCAATCAAAGTGGCAATCTGAGCATTTAAGCTCGGCCAAAATAAGGTTGGGTCGGGCTCTTGTCTGTTCATACCAGACGAAATTTTACCATTCATGAGAGCCTCGTCTGTGTTCCTTTCCGCTCGAATGCAGAGAGTCTGTCAAAATCAGAGCCCAAATGAATTAGTATTGCATACCTTCCTACTAGGGTGGATGCCCGGAGCATATGCGGCACATGGCCAATTAAAGTAGGAATTGAAGCCCTGAAAATCGGAAAAACTATCTCGTAAATTTCTTTAAGGCAGGGTCAGGCTCTTGTCTATTCATCCCAGACGAGACTCAACATTTCAGCGGATCCTCGTCTGTGTTCCTCTCTCCGAATGTAAAGTGTCAGGTGAAATCAGAACTCTAATCAATTAATATTCACTACTTCCCTACTTGGGCGGCGCGACACAAGGCCAGTTCAAGTAAAACTCTAAGCCCTTTAGGATCGGCCATAAATATCCCGTAGACCCTGAGTAAAGTAGGGTCGGGCTCTTGTTTCTTTATACTAGCTGAGACTCTACCCTTCGGTGGGTCCTCGCCTGTGTTCCTCTTCTCCCGAATGCAAAGAGTCCGACAAAATTAATGAATACTAAATATAAGCAGTTCTTCTGAATATATATATTTAGGACAGTTCCATTAATGGGGGTGTATGGATCATACCACAACATCCTCTAAATTAGCCATACATTGACTGATCGAAAACAAATTTTGCGAAAAGGTGCAAACAGGTAAGTTATTAGAAAGTCCAATTTGTTTTATTAGCATGGGTAGCTTAGTACAATAAATTTTCATAGTTTTGGGGAAAAAATTAAATCTTTTAGTAGACGTAACGTAGAGATTTTAAATCTCGACAAATATCTTAGCGAATATTCGACGATACTAAATACTGTGAGGATTTTAACACGAATCATTGTTTTTCAAAATAAAATTCTAGTAAGAAGAAAAAACAAAAATATAGTTTAGATATTTATGCCAGATAACATTTGATTTTATTAATCCAAACATCATTCTTTTTATCCTGTTCCTTTCTTTCTAATATTGAACAAAGTATTTACATTGTTTTTTGTTGCAAGAGATAAAATAAGACATTAATAGTGGATCCGGATAACTTCAAAAATACTTTAAAAATTATTTTGAGAATTAAAATGTTTCAAACTTTCACAATCTCAGTTATATTTTCTTCCTAATTTCTTAAATATATTATAAATATTGTGGATTCTGGTTGAGAAACCACACAAAATAATTAATAACAAAAGCAGATATGGAGATAAAAAATGTTAGTTATATTGAACAAAATATACAAACTGGAACACGGGTTAGTCAATTTAGGAATGCTAGGAATATTATTAGTATATACAATATATACAGTCTTTTAATGCAGACGTATATCCAGGTAATGAGTCTATATCCAAAATAACTCCAACTTAATATGCACCAACTTACGGACCAACTGACTTCTTACTCACTGTCGTTCTTTGTATAGGCAGAATTATATGTACACATCAGGCGAGTCTATTCTTGTATTTAAAAAGGAGTGATCCCCAACAATAAACTAAAACTGCTAATGAAAGAGACATTCTTTTTAATAAGTTTCTCTTTATCCATATGTTCATAAATATTTAATTCGATTTAATAAGAGATCAAATGAAAATATAAAAAAAAAGTTTCAGTTAATGGAAACCATCGAAAATATTTAGCATTTTTTCAATACATTTATTAATTGGAGTATATGCTTTTTTTTTCCTTTTGTTTTTTTTTTTCAGCGGCAGTTAAAATCCAGCAGGACGTCTCTGGTTAGAAAAAAAAACAAATACCTTTTTCAACACGACATCAATTTTCTTTTCTCTACCCATTGCCCTTACTGCAGATATTATTCAAAGTTATCTGTTAGTAAAATGAAAAATTAAAGACGTAATCGAATGCAGAGTTCGTTCATTCTTAATCAAATTCATTGATCAACCGATTGTTTGCGCAAATTGATTTTCTATGACCTCCGCAAAGGCGCTCTGAGAGCTGAATAAACAGAACATATTGGTTGGCCATTCCGATACTATTTAAGGAAGCTAGAAATCATATTGTTACTGACTGTAATAATACGAAGCACCTATCCACTAAAAACACTTCCAGTTGGCGTTGGATGGGAATTAGAAGCAGAGAAGAGCAACAACATAAACAAGAGAAATGGTCATTCCAATGTAGATTGAAAGGACATAGAGAGACGCTAGAGCGCTTTCATTGACGCCTACACAAGCGAGCTGCTAGATAATGCAATTAGAACTGGCCGCGGACCACATAAATTAGCCAGATGATGAACTGAGAAATATGCCTGAAACGGATCGCTGAGTGCACATTCTGTTTTCCACACATGACACACATTGCATCAAATTAACTATTAGTCACGAATGCATATAGAAGCATGATTACACTGCATCACTTATACACATTTAAGCAATATATATATATATATATATATATATATATATATATATATATATATATATATAGTGTATCAAGGGAGCAAATAATTTTCTAAACATATACTGTTAAATATAAGAGACAATGAATGTCTATTATGTTTAATCATGAGCCGTTCTAAACGTCGTATTTTGGCTTTAATTTCAGATGAAAATAAAGACAAAAATTCTCCAACATTTGGATTATTTTTTATGAAACTTAGAACCAAATTAATAAAAAAATTATCCAAATGTTTGAGAATTTTGTCTTTATTTTCAACTGAAATTAAAGCCAAAATACGACGTTTAGAACGGCTCATGATTAAACATAATAGACATTCATTGTCTCTTATATCTAACAGTATATGCTTAGAAATATATATATATAACTATATTGATATTCTAATTCTATCTAGAAAGCCAGAAAGAACACCGAAAAAGCTATATAAAATGAAAATCATAAACTAAACGATTTATCGATAATATGAGGGCAGGAATATTTCATTTGTTATTTTTAAAAAAATAAAAATATTTTTCTATTTTATTCACTTATATATTCAGCATTACTAGACTCGTTACCATATACCAGAAAACCTTTATATGCTTTTTGTGCAAAATACTGCAGGTTTTAGTAGGAAAAAAGTGTTCGACGAATATCTGAAATATGGTACCTTAGAATATTCTTCTTCAAATATTTTTCTGATTCCGTTGTATTTAACCTACTTTACATTTCCTGTGATACTATATTTACGGACTGCTTAGTTAGAACGATACGTTTGTCATTCTAAAAGGTTCTCCAAAAAATAAATATCTCACGACACAATCAAAAATTTTAACTGGCGTGTTTAAACATCGCGCATTATTAAAATAGCGAGAGTGCCCCATTTTACTGACACGATGTCATGTTTTCGCAATAATAAATATATCATCTATAAATATATAACGAGAACTTTCTTTTGAGTATTGAATTATATATGATACACATAAAGTAAGAATCAATGATACGTATGCAATTCTAAAATATTTTCATTTCTTTCTTCAATAACTCCTGTGCCAATGTTGAATCTATGTTAATACGTGAAATGGAAGCCTAAGTTTAAAGATGTTGAATTCGAATCTCATTCAAAAATAACAAAATTTCTTTGCGAAAATTCTTGAGTTTTTTATGCTGAACTCTATACAGTGTTTTTTTATAAAAATATTAAAAATGGCATAAATATTATTCTGCGTCTTAGCATACGGGAAATATGCGATATATATATATATATATATATATATATATATATATATATATATAAACCTAGGTCGCGTAATAATTCGTTTGCAAATGAAGAATATTCAAAAGTTCTACAATATAATTGTATTGCGCCTTTTTTAATACAAATGTGTACTGGTCTAATTTTGTTATGACCAAAACTAAGTAATCAGACACTCAATATATATATATATATATATATATATATATATATCGCCTCTGAGTTATTTGATAATTTACATAATTCCTCCGAAGTATCAATTCTCTAACGTAATTTTACGGCATTTAGAATCTCTAACAACCAAGTTTTCCATATAATTCCCGCATCTACGTAAGCAAATATATTCAGGTGTGCATGTTGTTTACATTATTACTGTCTTTCAATTTAAAATATTTCATACCGTTTATTTATTTTCTATTAAAATGTTGTAACACTTTTCCTGCGACAAAGCAATATTTGATTTTTAAGATGTAATATAGTGCCTGATGTTGAACGATGACGTTCGTAAGTACTAGGGTCCTTTGGACAATTTTTATACAAATATAATTCAGAAATAAAATGTCTAATAAGAAAATATGAAAAAATTCAAAAGAAAATATATAAGATATTGTTGCCTCTATCGTTTAGCACAACTTGCTAAAAGAATATATATATATATATATATATATATATATATAGTATATCGAGGTAGCAGATGATTTTATAAACATATACTGTTAAATATGAGAGACAATGAATTTCTAATATGTTTAATTACGAGCCGTTCTAAACATCGTATTTTGACTTTAATTTCAGGTGAAAATAAAGACAGAACCATATTGACCAGTACACGGTTCTATGAGATTTAAATCTGATCGTAACACATTACATTGCATTTAAACACATGGTTCTGTTATCATTTCGATCTCTCACGCGGTGTGACGTCATAGAACCCCATTTCAAATTTACGAACTGCGTTTGCTATCTTTAGTAACGGTTAATGTTGCTTTGCAAAGTTTTATGTCAACACAAGATAAAATCGTCGCTGATGATAGATGTTTTTATGTTAACGTCCTTATAATCTCTCTGAAGTTGGCTCATGCAAGCCGAAAGCTTAGAACCAACTTAATAAAAAATTATCCAAATGTTGGAGAACTTTTGTCTTTATTTTTACTGACATTAAAGCCAAAATACGATGTTTAGAACGGCTCAAGATTAAACATAATAGACATTCATTGTCTCTTATATTTAGCAGTATATGTTTAGAAAAAAAATATATATAACCTTTCTACAAATGAGCGCATACAGTCACGTAAAGATATGCCCTCACAGACACAATGAAGAAGAAAAAATTAACGTAACACCAATAAAAAGCGCATAAATAATTTTTTAGCTTAGTATAAAAATGAGAAAAATGAGAAAATCTAAAATGTTTGGAGTCGGTGTGTTGAATTTAACATCAATCAGTTGAAAAATTTTATATTGTATTATTAATAATAATAATAATAATAATAATAATAATAATAATAATAATATATATATATATATATATATATGCCATTTGTAAAGGGGTTATTGCGCGACGTAGGTTTCTACAAGGAGTGGTCTCTTCAGGCGATTTGAAATAACTGATTTTACTGTTTACCGTTTTTTTTTAGGAACGCTCAAGTAATTGTGTTTACTTTTTTAACGCTCACGTTGCAGGGAATTTTTGAACGTGCAATTTTTAAAATTACAAGAAATTAAAACGTTTTCATCCATGGTTGTATGAACCTAATAGGTATTTTTTAGTATGTCTGCACTTAGTCATATTTCTGTTCTTTCATTCAATAGTTCATTTTTGTTTGGGAATAGCATAATCTCTAACTTTTCTTCCTGGCACAGTCTACATATTTTGACGCTGTTGTAAGGCTTGGCTGTTTTCACTATACTCTACGTTATATCTGGGTCTTTTCCATATTTTGATTTCAATTTTCACACGTGGCTAGCCAAGTTTGTACAGTTTTTTAAATTTTCTATTTTGAATGTAGACTTGTGGTTGAACCACCTGGTCTTAAAGATGTCTTTGGTTCATCCCAGATATATGTTATGTTGGCTATTTAAGTCATGTATTTTTGTCTTGTAAATTATTTCTTTTGTATTGCAAAATTTTTGAAGTAGACATTTGTTTTTGTCCCTGCAGTTGCTTTCTTTATTAGTGATCTTGTTTTGTACAATGCTAACTAAATTTCTGGCGTTTTGTTTTTTATTAAACATTTTAAATTACTAGTACAACTATAACTTAGTTTGATTGTGTTTCTATTGAAAATTTTGTTAAGTTCTGAGCCTTTTGGAAAGTGTCTATATATCAGTTAAGAAAATCTGGCCATAAAAACATTTTACAATATAATTCTCAACAAAACAGACAAACAACAAACGATAATAGAAAACAAAACATTATGTGGTTCAACCAACCATTTAATTTAGAGGTAAGGACCAATACAGAACAAATATTTTTTTAAACTGATAGATGACAAACTGATGTAACTGACAAACATTTATCTGAATTGTAAAGTTGATGTTTATGTCTGACTACACTCGTTTTTCCAAGCATGCAAATAATTTAGTAGCTTTCTCGATACGGTGAAGTATTTCATCATCTAGAGTTCACTTTCACGAGGGCGTTCTTCCAAATTATGCAAAGGTATTTACCACTTCTAGCCACCGGCCCTCCACAAATATATTATTTTGGTTCACGCTACTGTTGACCAGGTGGTCAGGTAGTTGAGTGATCACTACTTTGGTCACTTTTTGCGCTGCTACGGATTACACTATATACGCTCTCACACGCTGATTGGGCGCTATGGTGGAATGGCAGACTTTGAAAAAACATAGCTACTCACGCATTTACGCATCTTTCATTCAGTAATGGATTTGAACACTCTCGGTTACTGGCGTGTGTTTACATTTTATATAATACACTAAAGTACGCATTCCACTACCGAGCACCCATAAATCAGAGGTAGAATTGCGTCTGATATCAATTAGGTCGGGTTTCAATCCTGGCTAAAAACAATCGGATATCTAACCGTACTGATGCGCTGTGATACGCTGTGATACAGCGAAACAGATTTGTCTGCGGATATATATATATATATACGCTCCTTCACGCCGATTAAGCCTTATGGAGAAATGGTAGACATTTAAGACTGTAGCTACTCACGCATTTACGCATCGTTCACACACACACACACACACACACACACACACACACACACACACATACACACACAGAGACATGTGTGTTTGTGTGTTTGTGTGTGTGTGTGTGTGTGTGTGTGTGCGTGTGTGTACAGGGTGGTCTAAAAGTAGGTAGTCAATAGATTTGTATATCGGTTATATTACTGGTATAATAAGAGCATTGATTTAACATAAGACCAACAACCAAACCAACCTGGTGCCCCTGTTTAGGGTGTTATTTCAATTTATGGTGTTTTAGAATCAATATGTAACCCTAAGTATTTATAAATAAAATTATTCCATAGTTTAACAACAGCCTAATTCGCATGATCATTATTTTCAAGAAGATAGAGCCCTCCACATTATTCACGAGAAGTCCGTATCATTATGAAATATTTCCTGAGAAATGGATTGGTTGAAAAGGTCTAATTGGTTTGCCAGCACGGTCACCTGACTTGACCCTAATAGATTTCTTCTTTTGGTAAGAACTCAAGTTTAAAGTTTATAGTCGAAAACCAAGAAGTGTTAGCAATTTGAAAAATTACATAAGAGATGCATTTCCAGAAATAAATGCACAAAGAGACTTGTGAGAAAAAGTTTGTCAAAGTCGGATGAGTAGATTTAAAAGGTATGTAAATTTTGATGGACTACAGTTTAAGCACCTTCATTAATAAAAATTTAAGCACATTTTTATTACTGTACACATTAAAATTTATATATATAGTAAACTCAACACATTTGAACTATTGTACTTTGCCCAAAACGTATAGACTAATTGTTATTTTTGTTACTTTTGCGAGATCGCTATATACATACCCGAACATACCACTCCGGCGCAGACAGAAGGTTTTAAGTGATGCCAATCATTTAGAGAGTATGAATAAATGGATAACTGACCGAGGATTAGAAAATATGGCAAATCGACAGACTTTACTAAGAGCTACGGTTGACAGGAAATTGTAAAGCGCCATGATTGTCGATGTTCTGATGAGATATGGTACATGGAAGAAGAAGTTGATGAAGAAGAAAAAGAAGACGACGGTATTTTCATAAACAAAGTTCTTGAAAACAGCTTATCAACTTATATATAAAATATTATTTGAATGAAATCTACATTGGCATGTTTCGCCAGCAATCCGTTGCAACCAGAAACTCGTTGTAAAGGCACATGCAGGGATTAAATAATTAAAGAATCAAATTTAAACATTTATAAATGAGTTAATGCAACTTTAATATTCATCCAGTATATGAATAGCGGCACACTTTGAGAAATCAAAGAGCTGAGTTCGAATTTCAGTCGGATTTATTATATTCACTGACGTACTAATGCACTTGGAAAATATATGAATCCATCTCTTCTTTAAGCTATGGGTAAAATAGACAGACTGGGTTTCACCTTTGGTCGCAAATGGTCTAGGAGAAGGAAATCTTTGAATTAAAACCGGACTGGAGGGCTTCGGCTCCGTTAGACTTTCGTGTCCAAAGAAATACATTTATACTGCGGTCCCTACAACTAAAATGATTCACGGGATATCTCAGTTTGGATATAGTATATATTTTAATATGTTAAATACGGTACAAAGATTTCCCTACTGTTACCATATGTATGCATTAATGCATTCAGAATCATTTGATACAAGTGAAATATTTGTATGAATTTCTTTAATAAGAGATAGAATTTTAACATTGTTACTGTCACATTTGGCTCTAAGTTTAGTAATAAAAATTTAAATATTGCTACAACAATATTTTAAATTTTCTTCCCTATAGCTAGAACATTGTTTCCCGTGTGTCGCTTGAGTAATTTATTTGCACTAAACAATTTAAACTTTAAAAGAAACAAAATTTTAAGATTAAAACCTACAGGAGCCCAGATGCTTTTAACAACGTCGACACGTTCGGTATTTAAAGTACCGTCGATTTAATTCTATTAGAAAGAGAAGGTATATTT
Source organism: Ascarosepion bandense (assembly GCA_037127315.1). Lineage (NCBI taxonomy): Eukaryota > Metazoa > Mollusca > Cephalopoda > Sepiida > Sepiidae > Ascarosepion > Ascarosepion bandense. The sequence goes on from JBBBDQ010000365.1 coordinate 5,080,716, forward strand.
ACAAGGCGTAAGTTTTATTTTTACACACATCCATTTACTTGAACTATCGTATAAAATAATATTAACAAAGAAAACATATATTACATTAGTATTGTGTATTTAATTATGATGTTTACTACGTGTGTCTGTATATAAATATTTTTTCATCCTATCAAAGAATTGTCGTAAAATATTTTGTTCATTATTTTCTATTCTCATATAAACATCATTGCAGTAATATATATATATATATATATATATATATATATATATATATATATATATATATGTATCTCTCCAGTAATAAGCATTTAAATATGTTTCATTAATTAAAATGGACACATTCTGTCTATTAAAGTTTTCATGAAATGTACATAAAAATTTTAGTCTGACCGTTTAAGTAATGTCACTTTCAGAGACATGAAATTGGTTTCGTCAAACTTAAGAACCAAGGCATCAAAGAAAAACAAATGCACAAACAAATGCAGTGCAATCCTCGAAAACGAATGTAGCAAATTTCGAGTGTCGAATTTAGAAATCCTATGTATAACGAAAAACTACATCCGGGAGCCAGGCTGTTGTCTCTGGTCTAACCTGATATGGAATGATAGCACCTGTAAAGTTTCACAGATATGGGCAAAAATGTTACCTTCCAAAGTAGTATGAAAATGTAGAAATACATTTTTATATTGAAGATGAAAGAAAAACATTTTTACAATAAAAAAATTACTAGAAATAAGATTTTGTAAAAAAGATATAACCAGGAATACATTTTCGTAAGGAAAAAAAAATACCAACAATGGATTTTGTAAAAGAGAAACTGACATCGACACACATACATACATACATACATACATACATATGTCTTTTTTATTTAGCCACATATATATATTGGAGAAAGAGCAAATACTCCAGCGATTTGAAGAATATATCGAGATTTTTCCACCAGAAGAGAGAGCAAGCTGAGGACGGACCGGAAATATTAATTGCGAAGTTGAAGCTGTAATGACCAAACTGAAGAGAAACAAAGCAGCTGGACCAGACGGCATTGTAATAGAGCAGCTGATAGGCCTGAAAGAATTTAGTATAGAGAAAATTACAAGTCTGCTTTCCCAACAACTACAATCTCCAGGTGTTTAAATGTAGGGTCAATAGACACCTCCTATCACACTAACTCCCAACTATTCTCACAACACTCTCATCTACCCAACCCTCATTCTCAGTATCCTCACCCGCCTATCACCCACCCTCTGTTATTTCCTATATTTAATCAGCCTTTCTCCACTCTACGTAGGCCCCTGCACAGTAGTGGCAGTGACATGCCTTGCTCGGGGTGAAACGCTTATAAAAAAAAAAAAAGAAATAATAAATGAAATTTATAATAGTTGAAAAACACTAGAAGACCTAAGGACGTCGGTTTCCTAGGACTGCCTAAGAAGCCAGGTGCAAACTCCACCGTACAATCAGTTCAATGATCCACATTATAAAGCTGATCGTCCGAATCCTGATGAATTGAGCGAGAAGCAGAATCAGAACAGAGATAGTACAAGAACAGTGCGGGTTCGTCAAAGATACTGAAACAAGGAACGCCATATTTATGATTAGGATGCTCTCCGAACGGTCAATACAAATAACAAAGGACTAGTACCTATGTTTTATTGATTATGCATAGGCGTTCGACAAAATACGCCACAAAGAATTGATGGAGATGTTCAGCAGCCTCGACATATTTGGGAAAGACATAAGAGTAATCAAGAATCTTTACTGGCAGAAAACCGCCCGCATACGGACAGGTAACGAATTCAGCAGATATACAAAAATAGAAAGGGGTGTAAGACAAGGATGTATCTTTTCACCAGATCTATTTAATTTGTACAGCGAAACTACTCTGAAAACCCTAGATGTTATGCCAGGATTATTCATCGGAGGTCACAAATTGAGCAACATAAGTTACGCAGATGATAGTGTTGATAGCAGACACGGAAAGGAAACTACAAGACCTCCTACAGAAGGTAGCTGAAGAGAGTGACAAGAAAGGACTACAAACAAACTGAAAGAAAACTGAATGTATGTTCATCAACAAAAAGAGCACATTAAGCAGGTAAAAAATTAAATATCTGGGAAGTTTTCTAACAGAAGACGGAAAGTGCGACACAAAAATCCGTAGGCTCATTGTCATAGCAAATTACGCGTTCCAGAAGTTGGGCAGACTATTAAGAGACAGAAAAAATTTTCTAGAAACAACGAAAAGAGTATTTGATTGCTATATGATGTCAGTTTTTCAATATGGTATTGGATGCTGGACAATAATCTCAGGTGTTCTTTTGTTTTGTTTTTCTTCTGTCTTTCCTTTTTAGATCTAATTTTTCGCAATATTTTCTAGTTTAAATCTCCTACTGAACCAACAAGGGTTCTTCTGAATTCAAAATGTAGTAAATTTGCTTACCTAGCATTGTCTTATTTTATACATTTTGTAATTTTTATTTATAAATTGGAGTATACAGTCACATCTATTGCTTGGTTCATAATCCTCCCGCTTCTTTTTGAACAGGAGTAGAGGCTCATCTCTTATTCCCTGTTTAGGAAATGGCTCCCGGTTTCCTTTCCTCCACTCAGGTAGTAATAGTGATGATGTTGAAAGTTTTTTGAATATATGTGGATGGTAACTATGTCTCTTCCTGCTGAGGCTACCTGGTTGGCAGTTTCCTCGTTGCTGCTTCCGAATGATAGTTAAACCCCGAATACTTGAGTAGCGTCTTGAGAGGCCTCTCTGATCAACAGTTGAATAGTATCAGGGTTTCATGTATTGCTATGTTGCGCATAGATAGGCATCCCTCCATGTGCCTCCGATGGCAACCCTGAGGCTACACTATGCTGCAGACTGCGCCAGTTCTCTTCCCACACATGTTGCATTTTAGAACCGACTGATACTTTTACGTAAGTTTTCTCCTTACCTAAAAAACTCTAATCATTACAGAACACAATCAAATTTATAAAACCAGACCAGCTAAACAAAAACACGTAAATTCCTCAACATCTTTTTCTCAAATGTTCGCGGTACCCTAACGAACATTTTGCAGCGTTGAATCCTTCCTCCACGAAAATCCCCTTGACATCGTAGCTCTCTGTTAAACTAACCTTGACCCTTCAATCCCTTTCTATATTTCTGGTTACTTTCCCCACTTTAGGAGGAACTGCAAGGTCCATATGCATGACCTTGGAGTTAATATCATCGAGCATGTCCCACTGGCTAGTGAGACTTCTCTTGAATATCAAGAACATTTTTATATAATCTCTGTTTCACTCTGCTAAACACGGTTAACTATCTTTTCTTTCTTTAGTAACCCCCCCCTTCTCTCCTGATTATTCCGTGCTAGGCATCATTTCGGACAATATAGACAAGGACATTTTTTCACACCCGTTCGCTAATATATTTGTGTTCGGTAATTTTAATGCACACCATGCTTAGTGGCTGGGAACCTCTGTCAATGATCTTGCTGGCGTCTGTACCATGAACTTTTCAATCACTCGATCACTCACGCAAGTAGCGGATTTTCCCACGCATTTTTCAAAAACCTTGAGGTATTCGGCTCTTTGTTTAACTTCTATTCCGATATTTGCCAAGCCATACAGCTCCACCCTCGTTGCAACTCTGATCATTCTGTGGTTTTTGTCCTTCCACTTCCCCTCCTTCTAGGACCCTCCCATCAACAGGACATTATACTACCATCAAAGAGAAGACTGTGAAGCGTTCTGCCACTTCTTTTGTGATAACTTTTGGAAATTTTTTTTAGTCTCCCTGTTGAAAACTGTGCATATGAAGTCTTCTCCAGGATGAAAGCCGGCATCGATGCTTTCATCCGATCTAAGAAGTCCCTATTTAAGCCTCATTCTTCCTTTAGGTTCTCTCCTGCTTTCTCGGGCGCTATTACCCACAGAAACCACTTCTTCTAATTTTTACCGAAATGAGGAGTTTGCCCATTGTAGGCACTTTTTTGTCTCCATTTGCACTGAATGCAAGCAAGTGCTACATAATGCTAAGCTGTTGTTTGCTAATAGAATTACGCAGCGTATAGTATCCCGCAAGTTTGGCTCTAATAACTACTGGTGTCTCTGCAAGTGTGTACTAAAAACAGCAAGATTTGATCCCTTCACTACTCACTGATCTCGAGATTTTCACTTTCTCAGCGGACAGGACTGAGTGCTTTTCTCGCAAATTCCCTTAATCTGTATTAACCACACTCGATTTTACAACTAGATCAAAGGCCCAACTGAGTGATATATAGATATAACTCACTCTCTGATCTCTAATATTATTTCTAAGTTTGAATGTAATAAAGCAATTGGATTTAATGCTATTCTAGTCATAGTTCTCAAGAAATGTGCCCCCTGAACTCTCTTCTGTCCTCTCTAAACTTCAGAACTATTGCATTGTTGCTTGTTGCTTGTTGCTTCTCTGCTTGTTGGAAATCCTTCTCTGTAGTTCCTGCCTTTAAAAATTCTCGAGAGCACATCGGCCCTTTTAACTATCGGCCTGTCAGCTTTTTACCTCTTTTTGGTAAATTGTTCGAGGCTATCATTGAACAAATCTAACAAATCATTGTCTAACAATCTCCAGGTATACTGCTGATGAGCTAACGGCCATCACTGAGTATATATATCAGCCTCTTGATGAGAATGGAAAAGCCCGGACTGTTGCTATGGATATCTCCAAAGCGTTTGATAGGGTTTAACCTTCTACACAAACTAGAGGGTTATGGTATAACTGGATGACTGTTTGATTTAAGCCAATCTTTCCTGATGGTCGTTCTAAATGGGCATATTTTTAAACCTTTCAGGTGAACGCGGGTTTCCCTCAATGCTCTATTCTAGATCATACGCTTTTTCTGATACCCATCTATAATCTTCCTTATTTAATCAGATTCCAAGTTGGCATCTATGCAGATGACACTACCATCTACTCCCATGTCAATATGAAATCTTTCAGGGTTAACAAAGTAGATTTTGCTTCAGCTCTTGTAATAAATTGGTCCAAGAAATCGCTCGAAAATTTTAATGCTTTCAAAACAAAGCAGCTCTGTTTAACCAATATAGTGAACCTTTCCTACCTTCTATTAATATGGATCACACTAGTCTTCTAACTCATTGACACATGACCCAGAGGATATAGACGTTGTTTTGTTTCAGTAACTTGACTCAAAGATTAGTGAATTTAATACGAAGCTACAGCAGTGGTGAACAAGTAACTTAGATAGTCCGGTTAGAGGGAGATAACTCATGACTACCAAAAGAGGGCTTCGCACAACAAATGAGAAGGATATATCCCAGTGATTGTAATAAAAGGTTCGGTTGGAAATTCTTTGCACCTGAATAAGGCCGGTGCGTACAACAGCCGAAACGTCGTACAAATGACAACAAAAAAGAGAAAAATGGTTAGAATAATGTCAATAGAGTAAATATTACCTATTCTCAGAAATATAAACAAATACTGAGCTTCATTCCTTTGTGTCCCGCCCTCATGTGTTTACGCGTTCAACTCATTTGACAACTGAAACCCACATTTTTTCCGACAAAACAATGTAACCGCTACATCTACTCTATCAGCTTCCTCGCGCTTCCCGTCTGTGAACTCCGATTCCCTATGCTTGCTCCCCTGATGGCTACAATATCTAAAAGTTTAAATGCAACATCATTTGTTACCTTCTATTTCCGTGACTCCCATCTCCATCTTCCCACTCTACAACATCACCTATATTGTTTTCTTTTCTGTCTCCTTTTCATTGTAATCCCTATGCCAGTATTGCCTTGATTGGGGTGAATCGATTGTAAAAGAAAATTAATAACTATCTCAGAAAGAGTTGATATGTCGTTAAACAGGCCAAAAAACAAAAAACAAAAAAAAACCTACAACAAAAAACAAACTTAAGTTGTGAGTTAGGATGTTAAATTCCATCCCGTAAAGAAATTCAACTATGTGTATAGTGTGGTAACAGACAACAGATAATGTGATATAAAATATATGTGCATTGGAAGAGCGAATGCTTTTTTCCAGACACTAAGCAAAGTATTAAGAAACACAAATGTTTTGTCAGATTGATTTGTCGATTTCTTTTTTGAACGGTTCATAAACTTTTTAATGGTTAATAAAACTCAGAACAAATATAGATTCTAAGTGTTTCCGAGATAATAATAATTTATTAATACAAGTCTTACTATTTAACCCATAGCTGAAATAAGAAGAGGTTGATTCATGCCTTTTTCCAAAAATAGTTATATATATAACGAACCCTATTTGAATTGTGACTCAATCTTCCGATTTTCAACCCTGTGTTATTATCAAAGACACCAGCCGCTAATCCAAGCTTAGTGCGTTTGTTGTTACCAATCAGTCGCCATCTCGGCACTAAGTCGGTTCGGCTTTGCTTAACTTGAGTAATCTTTTGAGAACCGAGTTTTCAACGCAATATGGCCCTGAGGCAAAATGTTACGAGAAACTAAGAAAAGTTTGTTGAACTTGTATGTAAAATGGCATATCCTATATACAAATGAATTATGGACAACTTAGAGGGGAAGGGATTTAAACGCTAGATTTGTTTTTGCCAAAAGTTAGTTTTGTTAGTAACACACGTGAGCAAAGAGGAAATCTTAAGGGATTTATGAAGAATAGGGAAACGTGTATCTACCATATGAAAGTGTTGCCTGAAATTTCTGAGGTACATAATGAAAAAAAAAAAACGGATAAGATAGTATAACACACACAGTTCACACTGAATTGAAACCGAGACAAACAGCGAATAAGCTACTTATAAATTGAAGAACGGTGACAACGGGGAATATTAAATGGTCATAGATTACAAAAGAGTAGAAATTGTTGAATGATCACCAACACCATGAAAATATTTGGTTCATAAAAGCAATAGATGCAATTATGAATTAATGTCTATAGTTTTGCTTCGATAGAAATACTGATATTTCAACCATAAGATCTAATTTCACAGCCTTTCGAAAGTGTAACGGTTGAAATAGACATAGGACATCACTATATCTCTATATGAAAATAATAAGGTAGACATGTAAAAAAATTCATAGGATCATCATCATCATCATCATCATAAACATTACCACCTCCACCAACACCATCGGCCTAGTCATCCATTCATTCATTCATTCATTGTTCATTTACTTCTAGACAAGTGTTAGCGTTTATAGTGAAATGTTCGCCATTCATTGATAGTGGTTCACAAACGGTGAGGTACGCTTTATATGTTCGACAGAAAAGGATAGCAGGTGAGACGGGATGATTGAAAGACAATGAAAGAAAAAGTATAAAAAATTATATGCCAAAAATATATGAGATTTAATTATTATGAATTATTTGTAAGTGAATGAATGTATTGCAGTAAAAATAGTTATGAATAATTATTGACCGATTTTATCATTCTGACATTTTTTAATTATATCAAGTATTACCGACTGTAATAAATAGTGTTCGCATATTAGAGGAGAGAGTTATCATTGATAATAATCTGATTCCGTATCCGCAGTTATCACCCTTTAAATCTCTGTTTTTCTTTTGTTTTTAAATGTACTTCTTATCACAAAAATTTAGTGAGGCGTGAGTAAATATCAATTCCTAAAATGCGATCCAGAAAAAATAGTTTGAGAACCACTTTCCTAGAAGTTAGTCTTGGTATCGGTTGACATTTATAAAGTTTTTACTGAAAACATTGTTTTTAAGAAATTAAATTCTCGACTCCCATTAATGTTAGAGTTCTTTGAAATATTTAGGGAGTTTCCTTCTAAAATTTTGGTTTAAGAAAATTTGGAATAAAGAACATGATTGTATTATTATTTTCTCTTCTACCACTGCAACCTATTTTGTTGTCGCTGCTATTGCGACTGTTCAAGTGATGTATTTTATTTTTTGTTAAATCTCTTCGCTTTTGATTTTATAGTGACAGTTTATAGAGTCTGATGAAGGATTGTCTTAAAGATTTATCAGGTTAACTTGTTTAAATCCGTTTTTTAACCATTGATCTGAAATAAAATGTTTCATACGGACGATATTTCGTACATTTCTGAATAACTTGGAATCTATGAATGACCTTCATACTAATGTCCAGATATGACAAATCTACTAAAATACATAAATCGAGTTTCTATGTTTTCGATCTTTAGCTTCGTAAAATAGTGATAAAAATACATCTTAAAACTCCTTCGATGACAACTATGACTGCATTATGTTATGCAGCTTCTTAGCTTCAAACGTATTAAACTTTTTCATCTTCCAACTGATCCTAATGTTTTCGCTGTATCGTTGGCAATATGTAAGTTATTTTCCGTCTGTTATCATTTTTCTTATTTATTTATTTCTTATATATTTAATTTGCAATTTAATTACTTTTTTATCTATTTGGATTTGGATTGTTCTCAGAACTACATAATCCCACTTTCAATTTTCTAGAGTTTTCAATACTCTTTCTATTGTTTTCTAGCGATGTTGTTTAGTACAAATTTTTCACCACTTTTTTTCAACTGTCCTCGGTATGACAAACTTCATCCGGCAGCAAGGTCTCTGATCAGTATGCTTTCGAATAATACCTCTTAATTTCTATTGTTCCCAGGTCCTAGAGTGCTAGTATCTACCAGGCTCCCAGGTATGGACAAATAGTGAAGTCTCTAAACATGAAAATATAAAGTTACATTTCAAAAATTACTAGTAATATCTTTTCAGCAGTACATTTTCATAGTAAAACGAAATTACGAGCAATATATTTCATAGTAAAAAAAGTGACCAGCAATATATTTCATGGTAAAAAAAAATAATTACCAGCAATACATTTTAGATTAAAAAAATCCCAGAAATACAGTTCATAGTAAAAACAAATACCGGTAATACATTTCATATTACAGAACAATGGTCAGCAATACAAAAGGAAAAATGCTAGCCATATATTTCATAGTAAAGAAAATGGTCAGCAATACATTTTCATAGCAAAATAAACCAGCAATACATTTCTCAGTAAAAAATAATGGTCAGCAATGCAAATAAATAGCACAATACATTTCATAGTAAAAGAAAAGACAAAATTACCAGAAATATATTTTATCGTAAAAGAAAAGACAAAATTATCAGCAATACATTTTATCGTAAAAAACTGCCAGTAATACATTTCATAAAAACAACATACCAGCTTTACCATTTCACAGTAAAAGAAAAACAGTAATACATTTCATAGTAAAAAAACAAACGTCTTGTAATATATTTTCATAGTAAAAAATACCAGCAATACATTTCCTAGTAAAAAAATATCAGAAATACATTTCGTAGTAAAATAAATTCCAGCAAGGCATTTCAGATTTAAAAAAAAATACCAGCAATACATTTCATATTAAAAAACAATGGCCTGCAATACATTTTTATAGTAAAAATACTAGCAATACATTTTATATTTAAAAAATTACCAGCAATGCATTGCATGGTAAAAAATACTAACAATGCTTTTCATAGTAAAAAATTACCAGCAATACATTTCATAGTAAAATATCCTTGCAATACATTCCATAGGAAAAATAATGGCCAACAATATATTTTATAGTAAAAAAATACGTGCAATTCATGTCATAGTAAAAAAAAAAATTACCAGAAATACACTTCATTGTAGAAAAAATTCGAGCAAGACATTTCATAATAAAAAACATACCAGCTATACATTTCATAATAAAAAGAAAAACCCAGCAATACGTATCATGGCAAAAAGATTACCAGTAATACATTTCATAATAAAAATAATGGTCACAATATATGTTCATAGCAAAAAAAAAAAAGAAAAAATACCAGCAATACATTTCATAGTAAAAAAAAGAAAAATTACCAGCAATGCATTTCATAGTACAAAATACCAGCAATTTATTTCATAGTAAAAAAAAAAATCACTAGCAGTACATCTCATTGTAAAAAATTACCAGCAATCCTTTTTCTTAATTAGAAAGTTACCAGCAATACATTTCATAGCAAACTAATTACCAGCAATACATTTCGTAGTTAAACATTTACCAGCAATACATTACATAGTAAAAAAAATACACACAATACATTCCTTAGAAGAAAAAACTGCAATATACTTCATTGTAGAAAGAAATACTAGCAATACATTTCCCAGTAAAAAGAAAACAGTTACCAGCAATAAATTACATAGTAAAAAAAATGTTATTAATAATTTTATTATACAGGTTGCGACAGAAACACCACCCACAAATGCATCCCAAAAATACCTCTTATATAATTGTAAGACATTAGTTAGATGAAGACACCGTTAATATCTTACCTATACGTAGGAGGTTTTTCCGGGAGGTATATGCGGGTGGTATTTATACCACACTTTGTACATTTTATATTTTAATCATATTAACAAGATGTTTATTGTTACGCCTATATCTTTTAATTAATTTTGAGTCAGACATTATTTTACCTTATTTCCATTATCAGTCTTTAATGCTAATACCAAACTATTTATTCCTTCACTGTCCTTGTATTTTATTCTTACGAATTTTTCAGAGCATTATAATTTAACATTACTATAGTTTTATTTCACTTATTTTTAAGCTTACCTTGAAATCAACTTTATTCAGATAATTTATAATTCATGTTTTTTCGTAATAGGTTATGACAATTCAGTTTTACATAATAGTTTATAATAATTTCAACGAACTGGAAAGAGTCGTGCGAAAAAAGCACATACTATTGTATCGATCCTTGTTGTTTACCACGTAGAAATGTCTGGCTTGAAATAAACCTTCGATCTCTCAACCTGAAAAAAAAAAACTGTTATGACGACTAAGCTACACAATCTAGTGGTGTTTTCTTTGTTTGATTTTTTCTTTACCTTCGGAAAAGATAGAGAAAAAAATCTCAGAAGCCTTCACTGCCAAGCTAAAGTGGTTGGCAGCGTTGATACTATAGTTATAGGTGAGGTCAAGCTAATGGTTCTGTCTGCCTTGTTGAGTATTAAGTGGGGAAGCAAGTGTCTAAGTTGCCAACGTAATTTGATTGTGTTGAGTGCCGTGCCTAAGAAACTGACCAGTCGTAGACATATGGTCTTCCTAAGCATGCATATAGAAAGATTAAATGTAACTCGAGATAGAAGGTGGAGTAGTAACGAAATGGGGGAAGTCAGTTAAAATGCTGATGAGAAAACAATAGAAAGAAGAGGATGGTAGAAAGGGGAGATAACAAAGAGGTCAGTATATGAAAGAAAGAAAAAGAGTTGATTCTTTTGAGGAAATGAGGATAAAATGTAGGAAAGGGAGAATAGGAAAGTGAAAGGAAGTGCAAAAGGTAGAAAGAAGATGAGAAGAACAATAGGGAGGTGTTTAAGAGGCGCTGAAATCTGTAGCGAAATCACTAAGAAAGAATAAACTGTGAGTAAAGATTAACTGCATATTATATCAACTAAAGCTTTCTAGAACTGTTGGAAATTTAATATATATATATATATATATATATATATATATATATATATATATATATAAATTCACTATATATATAGTCTTTGCAGAAGAAAATGAGGACAAAACGGTTAATGCAATCTCATGCCACCAACACACACCCATATATATATATATATATATATATATATATATATATATATATACGGGGGGGGGGGTGAGAGAGATAAAACAGGAATATGATGTAGAAAGCGGATAAGAAAACGAAGCAGATTGTGACAGAAAATGTCTTGCTTTCATTGAATGTCCACTTTTTTTTCTCAACAGCAGTCCCAAAAATATCAGACAAATAAAAAAATAGACTTTCAAAGTTTGCTGAGGGAATTATTACCATTTTGTACAAAAGGTAACAGTAATTAAATAAAATAAACATGAATGCAGAGGTATGAATTCGAAAGGAAAAAAAACAATTCTTTAGTAATTCTCAAATCAAGGCTACGAAATAAATTCGAATATTTATTATTTTTCTACTTGAGTATTCAAATCGGAAATCCTATCGCTATCTGACTAATTTCAGCCATATTTGTATAAATAGAATGTTAAATAAAAGAACTCAAACATATAGGCCAGATATCTCAGTGAATAATCCGATATATATTGCTCAGTGTTTTTGCTGCAGTTAAATTTTCTATTTTGCTTTTATAGCGTTTTATTCATACTCTTTCTCACAACATTTGTCGGCAAGATGGAACACTCTATTCTACGAGGAGCGATCTTACGCTACTTTTTCGGAAAGATTTTAAGGAAGAAAACCCCACATATATCTGTCTTGTCGACCAAAATATCTTGTTTATCACTCATGTCTGTATGGCTATGACCATCATAGTTTCTCGATGGGCACACGTCAAGTACACATTTTCACCTATTGGAGAGTCTAAGATATGTCTGCCTGCATCCACATGCTGTGTAGCTTTCACTGTCACAAAGAAACATCCCCAAATCAACATGCGGACTGCCACCAAACACAGATAAAAATGCCTACTGGACTCACGCACACAACGGACGGGTGTACAATATCATCCATGTTCAACATATGCAAACTAGGCATTGGGATACACATCTGCGTATGAGTTATACCCATACGTGGTTTTCTTAACTCGTGACGGCAGACAGGACAGAAATAAAAAGACCAGAATTGTTTTTCCCCTTCACGTTACATTTCCTGAAGAGGTCTTATTTGTTTCTTCTCTATTTGTATTTTACTCTCACTCTCTCTGTCTCTTATATATATATATATATATATATATATATATATATATATATATATATATTTGTATTATAAAATGTTCAATACATGTTTAAAAGAAAAGATGAAGTTTCAACATGTATAGCTTTTAATTATTTACATTTCAGATATCAGCTAGTCACGCTGCCATGCTTACAACATTTTCAGTTTCCTCAGGCGATATTTATTGCAATACAAATCGCCTGACGAAACCAAACATTTCGAAATCATGGAACCTTAATCAACTAATATATATATATATATATATATATATATATATATATATATTAATAATCCATCGAATTATAGAAATTACACACCACCCATAGCACTTGTAACATCAACCACAAAAAATTCATAATCCTGCCTTCTAACACTAACAATTATTGTAAATAAATAAGTTATTCCAATTACTAGAATCGATGGTATATTTAAAAAGAAACACCAATCAGTTGATGATACTTGTGAAATAAATATCTTAAATTGTAAAGACACTTCGAACGCCGAGTAATCTCTAAATCTAAAAGGCTGTATGTATGAACAGAAAAGTGTTTTATATTTGGACAACAATTTAAACATGCTCGTAATACACCCGAACTAAGGGAAAATTTCTATTATTTAAAAAATGATGCTATCCTAATTAAAAAAATAAACATAATTCGTAACGTGGGAATTACTTTGGGAGATTACTAATATATATGTATATATATATATATATATATATATATATATATATATATATATATATATTGTCCAAATATAAAACATTTTGGTCGGGTTTCAATCCTGGGTAAAAAAGCAATCGGAGTCTAACCGTACTGATGAGCTGTGATACGGCGAAACAGATCTGTCTGCGGATGACAATATATATATATATATATATTAGGAGATAAAAATATAACAAAAATTTAGAATTCGATATTTGAGTATACGTTGCACATGCTTTCATTTAAAAATTTGACTTCAAATATTAAAGATATAGTTGTAATAAAATCTTTACTTTTTATATTTTTGAAAGTAAATCGATTGTTTTAGTATAATATGTTGATTAGAAAATGTAAATATCTTATAGATTAATCATGTAGACTTAAATCATGCCAACAAATTAGCGCAAACTTGATCAGAGATTTTTGATTTGGTTATTCACTGAGCAGCAAATGACACTACTGAATATGTGTATCTGACTACAAAACTATCAATTCTTTGTTGAATATTATTTTCGGAATTATTTTTCATGCGTTAATTTTAACCAAGAAAAGAAAACATAAATTTTAAAATAAGGTTTATAAATTTAATAACCAGTTTCATTTTTGTTTCTAAAACACAGCTGTTGATATGTTTCGTTTGATGATGGTTTTCCTATAATGTTTGACGAACTTAAACAGGAACTGCTTATTGTTAAATTTTGAGTGATTATTGAATTTCTGTATAAGGTTAAATCCAGCCGCTGCAAAGTCATTCACCACTGTAATGGCACTGAGGGAAATTCTTAGTGGATTACTGCATGATACCTCTTCAGCAGCAACCCTGAAAAACATGAAGTGGTTGTAAGAAAACTGACGATGATGTTGAGATGTTCTCCTTCAAAAATAACTTTTTTGATCTCTCTTTCTCTCTATTTCTATCTCTTTCTCTCTAAAATGTTCTCTTCTTTCTTTTCTTGAATCTTTTCTGGAATATCAGTTCTTTTTTCTAATGATTGATACGTTCATCCCGTAAAGCCAATCCAATATTTGTTCTTGACAAATATAAAAGGTGACTTTTAGCTGCTTTCCAATCATTCATACTGACATCTCTATCAGAAAAGAAGTTTAATAGTGAGATCATGTACAAATTATTTTCGCGATCATCAACTATCAATTACTTTCTATCAGAAAAATACGAAATAAAAAAGGATATACACGTGGCGGAGAAAATATGATGCTTTTCATATTTGTTTTACTTACCAGCGAGACAACCATAGTTATGGGCAAAACATGACAATATTGAACGCATATATATTTGCGCATCAAATTCATACTGACATCTCTGTCAGAAAAGAAGTTTAATAGTGAGATCATGTACAAATTATTTTCGCGATCATCAACTATCAATTACATTCTATCATAAGAAAAAACGAAATAAAAAGGATATACACGTGGCGAAGAAAATATGCATTTCATATTTGTTTTATTTACCAACGAGACAACCAGAGTTATGGGCAAAACATGACAATATTAAACGCATATATATATATATATATATATATATATATATATATGCATATATATATATATATATATATATATATATTTGCGCATGAGTTAAAAGTAACGAATTCAACTCGAATTCGAAACCAGATAGCTCAGTTCGTATTTCAGTTGAATTGATTGCATTTACATAAGCGCAAATAACCTTGAGAAAAAATTAAACTTTTTCTTCTTCCTTCATCTATGGATTAAATAGCATGACGGATTGCGTTCTATAGTCTTGGTTGGCAACAAGTCTACCGAAAAAAGTAAAAGCAACCCACGGAGAGGAAAGCTTCTGCCCAGTCAAACATATCACTTTCAAGACATGATCGCCCAAGTGTGTATCATACATATCACCAAACTGACTGATATATTCCTTGCCATCTATCTTGCCTTGTACGAAATTAGGTTGAAAAGTCAATTGGAGACGATGGATGAATGCTACAGAAGCTGTGAAATGCTGCATGCATTAATTTAAACTTTTTTTTATTAATAACTTCAACGTTTCCTTCTAAATTAACTGACATATGACAGCTCAATGATGATTGCCCATCCTGTTTGTCATAAATATAATAAACAGCAGATGCGATGTCATTATCACTGCGATACTGGTTCCAAGTCAAGATTTTCATGTTGGAGAACAGATGGAAGTCAAAGCAAGTGAATAGGGAGGGTGATCAACCAGAAGGAAGCCAGAGTAATATGCAACAGCCATAGAAACCCAGGAATTGAGTCCTAGAGTATTGTCCTGAAGAAACAAGACCCTTTTCATAAGTTTTCTTTGGCGTTCCTTCTTGATAGCCTTTGATATCTGCCACAGCAGTTGACATAGTACTTTCAATTGATTGCAGAGACTATTAAAGATCATCAATAAACATGATAGTTTTTGTATCCAAAAAACAACTGAGACCATCATTTTCCTTGCGGATAAAATTACCTTGGCCTTCTTGGGCAGGTAAGGAGGCGTGTTAACACTCTCTAGATTGTCTGTTTTTCTTTGATTCAAAATTATGAATCAAACTCCTGTGTTAGGAAACCAGCTAAATCAGCCTCAAATAATGTCAGATCTCCCTCCCCATGATGCGATCAGCCTGATGCACTTCTAGTCGGGTGTCACCAAACAAAACTTTTGTCCTACCAAGTTCATTGTGTAGAATATTTGAACTGTCTCACAGGCTAAGCTAATGACAGTAGCTAATAAATTTTTATTTAATCTCTTGTCATCTATGGCCATGTTGTGATCACGGTGGTGGCAGACGATGGCATGTGCAAGACGTCCAGACCTTGAAACATTTTCAAAATTTTCTCTTCTTATAAGTTCAGTTACTCATTTTTGCACTATTGATAAAATAAACTGGCGTGTCATCCACTAATGTATCAACCCTATCAATATGAAAGTCCTTGAATACTAAATCCATTTTCTGCTAGTACTTGATAACACTTTGATGCCAGTTTTTGTCTATTTTCAAGAAAATATTTAAAAGGTTTCCTAAAGCAGTCAGATATCAGTTTATCTTGAATAAAAATGAAATTATTCAAAGATTTGAAATTAATGAATGCTAATTTTAAACTTCATAAAATGACTTCTTCATAGACAGCCTATTAACTATACAGATAATACTCCTAGGGAACTACTGTAGAGCTGATTAAGAATTGGGTTTCAGAACATCCACCGAAGAAAGGGAAGAAAGATTGTAGCCTACACGTGGATGGCCGCCATCTTTGAAAACCTTTCTCATTTGGTCGAACATTTTGACTCATTGGTTTTCTAATTATCTATGGATTGGCGCTTCTTCGTCTTACGTAGTCATATATATCTCTTTTTATCGATCAGATTCCAGCGTTTTTGAAAATCTTTAAAAATATTGATATTTGAAAACATCATCTTATATGAAACACATTCAAGATCAGCTTGTGGATGTGACGGTGGCATATCAGCTATAATGAATTTCACAAAAATATTTTATGAATACCTGCTCAAAAATTCAGACCAATATTTGCTGCCATAGTGTTAAACAAGTGACTAAAATAGCGTCTGGACTCAAACATTGAATGACAATTCCATACACTTTTTTGTAACCTTAAGAAACAATATTTCTGGACCTGTGTTCAAAAAGGTTTCTTGTTTCAAGAATATCAGTTTTATCTTCCCTGTTTTCTTCATTATTCAATGAAAAAATTGCTGTTTCAGTGGATGACAAAATAAAGAGGAATATTGAATGAAAGCTATTATATCTTCTCTCATATATTTATTTATAGAATAAACGTGAATGCTGCTGGGGGATTAACTGCTCGTCTGTCGATTAATGAATTATGATCGATCACATGTATCTGCGTGTAAGGTCATTTTTCTATGACACTGCTCCACTTGCTTTAGCGGTCATAGGGTTTTTTTTTCCTTCAATGAGAAAATTTAACAGAACCACTGATGTTCTTTCACGGTGGTTTTCCGATTTTATTTCTGATTTGCGAAGATTTGAAAATTATTGATATAGTACATAAAATGTATAATAAAAAAGAAGTATTAAATATGTGGATAGAAAACAAACATGCTTCATTTGTGTCAGAGTATATTAAACATCGCTTAGAATACTTGTTATACTCTGGGCAGGGTGTATACTCTGGGTTGGGTGTTATATTCTGGTCTGTTACACTTGCTGTAAAATTTGACTCCTTAATTCTATCATACTAGTGCAACGACTTTCCTTTTCTTGAAGAACTGCATATCTGATGTAAATTTAATATGTTCAGTATGAGTTTTATTAGATAGACTTGTGCTTTATGCACGTCAGCCGAACATTATTTATTCATTCTGTACTACTTACTGCTTGATAGAAAAATATATTAGCATAACATTTCAAATACATAATTAATTTCATATACCAAATATCATAATAAAATTAGTTTTCTATATGATTTAACTACTTTTCATGGAAAGGTAGTAAAACTGAGCGGCTACTTAGTATTATCCAATTTGTTTAAAATTTAAACTAAAAACCGATTAGATGAATAGAAACAAATGGTTGGAGAAAAATAAAATGAAACTGACATATTCCAGAATTTGAACCATGCTAATAATATATACATACCGTACTCTCTCTCTCAACCCCCCCATATATATATATATATATATATATATATATATATATATATATATATATGCGTGTTTCATTAAATAATATAGACTGGTTTTGTTAATTTATTTTATGTAATTTTTTTCATATTCTCTGATAAGCTTAATAGCATTATCATTAAAGGAAAAAAGAAAATTACAATACTGAAATATAATTTTTTAAACAATCTAATCTAAGCTTTAGGCTTACATAAGCCATTTTCAAAGATGTCAAATTACATTATATATTAGAAACATGGACAAACGATAATGACAAACTTTTTTTGTTTACAGAGAAGATTTCCAAGCAACAGCAAACTCGTGCATTTAAGACGCTGGAAGCGAATGTCGTGTCACAGTTCCTGACGTCACACATGACCAAGTTTTTCTAATTGTCTCATATATATATATATATATATATATATATATATATATATATATATATATATATATGAGACAATTAGAAAGACAGTTACTTTGACATCTTTCACCGATGAAACGGCGTTATCAGAAAAAATAATCTTATTTTAAAAGAAAAAAATTGTGATGACATCGTTTTATCGGCGAAACACGTGAATGTAGATTTTTTCAAATATATATTCACTATTCCGTAGGATTCTAACTTAAATTTATTTATATATCATGCTCAGAATGTACGCCAGGAAGACTTGAACCTCGACATTTTCGGAAAAGACATTAGGATAATCAAGAATCTCTATTGGCATCCAACCGCTTGTGTACGTATAGTGAACTCAGCAGGTATACAAAAATAGAGAGAGGCGTAAGACAACGATGTGTTTTCTCATCGGATCGATTCAACCTGTAAAGCGAAGCAATTATGAGAGAAATAAAAGCCTTGACGGGATTCGTCATTCGGCAGCTACAATCTGAAAAATATGAGATACCTGGATGAAACAGTGCTGATAGCAGACACGGAAAGGAAAATGCAGGACCATATACAGAAAGTGTCGAAAGAAAGCAAGAAGAATGGACTGAGCATAAACTTCAAGAACCCCCCCTACCAAATAAACCCAGATATGTCTATGGTTATAGAGAACCATTATTTTGCTTCCATCAGTTTGGATGGTGCTAACTTTCGGAAGAATGACTTATTGCAAATTATATATATCAAGTTATCCGCTGACATAATATGGAAGGTACTGAAACATTTGCAAGGTCTTCTGCTAAGAAAGTTGGTTTACCTTTTACATTATTTACGTTGTTTGGACTATTGTCCTCATCTTTATCGGCATCTTTACGACGTTTCGGCATTTGTACGCTCTGGCCGTCATCAGTTGTTAAGAATTATGAACCAAACCCTTTATTTCAATCACTGGGGTATACAATTCGTATTCCATGTACGATGCTACTTGTCGTAGCCCTGTAGTTATCTTCTTTTCATTTATCACTATAAATTATTTGTTCACCACTTCTGTGGCTTGGTATTGATCTCACAACACTTTGGGTCAAGTCACTGGAACGAATCAACGTCTATATCCAGTGGAATATGTGTCCTGAAAGACAATTTTATGATATTCTTTTATTATATTCTTGATAAAAATCTGCATTATGATCAGTCTTGATCTGTTATCTCAACTTCATTAATTTTGACACCGCTGTATCGATGCTTCCGGGGCTTTCTTGTAAATATTTTCGTGGTAATTCTTCTGATGAGCTTGCCTCTTTGACACTACGGATTTACGAACTCATGCTTAAGTACAAGATTGGCAGCTAGTTTTACAGTTGAAATAATTTGATGTATCCGTAAATTCTATGCTAAAATTTTCTTCTCTAGTAATTCTTGTTTGAGTAAATCTCTTTTGGCCACTAGTTTTCAGCCAACTTTTATTTTCAAATCTTTAAAAAGAAATGTCAATCGTTATCTTTTGTCTTCTTAATTCTCTTATCAATGTCTTTCTTTAATAATTTAACACTTTTTACCGAGTCATCGAAGAACGTGAGGTTTGGTATTATCCTTTGAAAAACTACACCTTTCTTTTTAGCCAATTCTAAGCGTTTTTCTTGAATCGTTACCATTAATTCTTCCATTTGCGAGTAGTATTTTCACAATCACTTGACTCGTTACTTGGCAGAAGATAATAGTACAGGATTTCTTTCCAGTCTCCCTACATGCACAACATGACTTTTTAGACTGAAGATCTGATTTCAGAATGGCTAAAGTTGCCTCTTGTCGCTTGCCCTAGGAACTGTTTTGCTGAAAATTATTGCAAACTGTCCATTTCACATCACTAGTCAACATTTGCTTCAAATCGGGTGCATTTTCAATTCGTATTTACAGGAAATCACAGATAGAAATGCGACCCAAAATATTATTTTCACTCAGATCATCTGGATTGCAAACATTGTAGTGATTTGAGTACCCAACATTCACTATGGTTTTTACAAATTTAGTTTGTCTGTCAATTCTCGCGTTCTATAATGTGATTTTTCTCAACCAATGTCTGAATTTGGTCGTTATTCATAGTGGGGTGTCTACCTGAGTGTTTTTCATCAATAAAGCTATAATCACCAACTCAAAACTTAGCGAACCACTTCTATACAATATTGTCAGCTAAACCACCTTCACCGTATGCAACACATTTCGTTACTTGCGAGGAAATTTTCCTTGTGGTAATAAACATAAAAAACCATCAAGTATCTCAAATGCATCTTATAATCCTTCATTTTTATAGGGATGCAAAACAGATACGAATTCATAATTGTAAATTTTATTTTTCAACAGATAATTTAAAGTGTGCTCTAATCAGAAATATCTGTCGATACATTTGACATGTTCTGACGTGTCGGAACATGAACGATAAAATATCGGTATGAACTTTCCGGAAAACCCAATATTATTTCCAATAATTTAATATTCTTTCACTTTTATTTTGTATGTTTTATATAAACATGAGATTGCACAGGTTTAATAAATGGCATTGGTTTTGGGGATTAAATAATTAGCACATATATGGAAAGATTTTAACCAGAAGATGGCTACCTTATCTATTTCTGAGAATTTCTAGTTTTCTTGTTATTTTTTCTTTTTTTTTTCTTTTTTTTTTGAGAGCGTTGAATTCTTTCAACATCTGCGTTGTTCGATTCCGATTCATTTATCTTGAAATGCCAATTTGGTGTTTTTAATCCATTTTGCGTTATTTTTGTAATCCTTTTCCTTTCTTCGGGTCTTATTCCCAAAATCTCTCATTTCATTATTTAGTGAGCTTCTACAGGCTTCGTTGATTTCTGTATTTCTCTACAGAACATTTCTTGTTGCAATTGAAAGTGTTGCTTATTTTGCTTCGTTTCTCATAACTCTTCTTCCTTTATACATTAAGTCGAAGGTGCTGTGTTAGGAACACTTTTAGCATTGACATATAATTTTATTCTTTTAAATTTTTATCTACTTCCATTTTTGGCTTACGGCCATATCACGTTGACTACACCGGTTCTCGCTAGATCACCGAAGTTAAGCAACGTTGAGCCTGATCAGTACTTAGATGGGTGACCGCTTGGGAATACCAGGTGCTGTAAGCGTTTAGTGACGGATGTGCGTTGTGGTACAGTGGATATCTTCTTCGGAAAGAGAAATCGGTGACCCGAGTTCGAATTCCAGTTGAATACCCTGCATTCACTTAGTAACTGGTACCCTTGGGAAAGGTATCAATCCGTCCCTTCCTTCCAGTTATGGGTTAATAACAAGGGTAGGACTTGGGGACCCTGCTATTAAAAACAAATCCCAATTAATCTTGATACGCGAAAAGAAAAATGTATTACTAGACACAAAACTTATATAAACAAAAATAAATCGTTGAAAGAAAAAGGTATTACGAGCAATAAATAAATAAAAGTTTAGTTGGCCATAAATGACTCGCCGAGGTTGGTTTGCCATAAAAACAAAACAACCAACCAACCAACAACTTCTATTCAATATTCAATTCTTCCTTCCGAAATGCAATAATTTGATTTCTTTTCTTTATAATTTTAAATTCCTCGGACTTCGAGTTGATTACGGCAAAAACATACATCTATATCTATAAAAGTGACGAGGGTGGAAGTTGTGTAAGTATTTGTTTGTTTGATAGATTTGTCTTAGCGTCTGCATTTTGCGGTCTAGCTCGACGGGAGTTACGCTCAGATGGAGATCAAAATTTTAGAACGCTAACGACACCTTGAAATTTTTCAGAAAGCCAAAATTAGAAGAAGAAATATATATATTACCATACTACAAAGTCAGGGATCAGTTTATGTATTGACTATAATATAGAATCGATCACCACACTTTATTTTATCTACATATGTTGCCCCTTCTTCTCCAAGCCTAATCCAATAGAGACATTCTACATTGTTATTTATATTTATAAAAATGACGAGGGTGGACGTTGTTTAAGTATTTGCTATGTAAATTCATCATATGTTTGTTTTATTCTTATTATTCCTTAAACAATCCGAGTGAAACCGGGTTAAAATGATAATTGTTTAATATAAAGTGGTTAAGAACAAAACAACGATGTTTAATTTTTCCCGATTTCTTCATTAACTAAATCCCTCCTTCATCTGACTCTATAGACTCACGCTAAAAATTCATAGATTTTAGACCACAAATCATACACCCGTTGAAGACGTCCAACAACAAATTGGTAGTAAATAATATGTTTGAAAATTAAGGAGACAAACAAAACGCGACTTTTCAAGGAAATGACTTGTATTATGTTAAATTGGGAACCAGATTCCGTGTTAAAGTCACAGAGAGAATTTGCACTCAAATTGCATCAAAGCCAAATGCATTAACTACAACAAAAATGCCTACTGTGCAGAGACGGATACATAACCGTAAATCAGAGAAACGGGTCGAGGAAATTAGTTCCTGAATAGTACAAAGCTAGAAACAATTGTGAAATGAAAGGACTTGGAATCAACGGTGTAAACATATATAATAGACTGCGAATCTCTTGGAAAAGTGGAATATTGTTCCAGACCATCGACAAGAACGTAAACAATATTATGACGCCGGAGATTGCTATTCAAGCAGCTCCATTGAATTAAGTTGGAAGAGTGAAAAACTGGTTAGATATCTTGCTTGAGATCTAAAACTATTGTGGAATAAGAAGATATAATCATAATTATTAGACCATTTACTAAACATTTGCAAAAGTACTGGAGAAATTGATAATTTCTCACGAAATGAGACTATTATGACAAAAGCGTTAGTCAAAGTCAAAGAATAGATCGTGATTGAAATGGATTAAAATAAAAAGCCATTGTCCATTAGATAGAATGCAGTATGTAACATAAAGAGTGCTTTTATCGGTAATATTTTGTTTGTATTTTTTAGCGGTATATCAACCACTTATGGGTCATTTAATGTCGAAATTTTATTTTCTAGGAAGCATTAGTAATTTCTGTTACAAAAATGTATTGCTGGTAATATTTTTTAAAAATATATTGCGGGTAGCAATTTTTTTTACAAAATGTACTCGTAGTGATTTTAATCTGAAAAAAATATTGCTGTTATTTTTAATATATAAATACATTTTACACTTTCATAATGTTTTGACTGTAATTTGGGGATGAAATATTGTTATTCTAACAGGTCCTAACACCCTGTGTTAGTATGGTCCTTGGAAAAACAGCATCAAGAATTACGATTGAGCCCCGACTGAGTCGTTCACAGCCTGAAGATATAGGGTTTCTCAAATGCGAGTCAGACTGTAGACTTCCTGATTCAAAGGACTTTTTCCGACTATTTTGAGTTGTATTTTTATGCATCTAGATCACTTCATTTAGTCATCGGTTGTGTGTTATTCACTTTAAAACAAATACTCAGGACGGGATAACATTTAATGAGATCACTAAGTTATATTTGATCGATGGATAATCAGTTTCATCGCTCTGAAACAAACGTTTGAACTACAAAATTAATTTTAAAGTTTATCAAAGAGGATTATTTTTAATCTCTTCGCCCTAAGCAAAGAATAAAGCCACCAAGATGAACGGGAATACTTAGTGAGAGAGAATATGGGAAAATTTTTCAAGGAGCTAGAATAATAGAGGATAGGAATTAAGAAGACTGGAGACGTCGATTGAGATTGTGTTTTAAGTTTTGAAGATCAAATTTGGCTGCAAATCTCGACACCAGAAGAGAGTTCTATAAGCTAGTTTTTCTTAAAAAAAGTGCTGTTATAAAACGTACGACACTTATAGCCATTTCAAATAAAAAAATATGAAAACTTGTCACCTATAAAAGTTAAGCAAATAAAATGAAGCACAATTTTAACAATTGTGAAAATGATTTAAATTTCACATGGTTCAGTTTTTCATCTTCAGTAATGAGATAAAACATATTTACCTGCTTAGAGTTATTGTGGAAGATAAAGATATGACGAGGAGAGATGAATAAAAATAAATAATGAAATGATAAGAATTTCCCTAGTGATTAGCGAAAAGTCATGAGTCTGACACAAGCACCGGCATAACAAATATTTTTATGGCATGTTATCTTGCAAGGTAAACGCGCTTAATTTCCAGTTTAAAGTGTGTGTATATGAAGTGGAGACTGCAGTCTGTTACTCTTGAGCTGACCTCAGAATTCACTCATATATATATATATATATATATATATATATATATATATATGTGTGTGTGTGTGTGTGTGTGTGTGTGTGACACACAGATATACACGTATGAGTGTGTATGAATGGACAAAATAAATCAAAATTTAATAAAATGTTTTAGTCTATCATAATTTGCGAAAGTTGTTTAAAAGAAAGATTTCTGCACAATTATCCATATCTATGTCTCTCTCTTGCTGTATATATATATATATATATATATATATATATACAGAATTGTCAACTGTCGTTCTCTTAGATTCTCGTTAAAGATATAGGGTTCAGTCTACCCTTCTAATTCAAAGAATATGATGGGAAGGAAGTTGATTCATTCTTTTCTGTAAGGCAATAATGCGAATCCACCAGACTTGCACGGAACTTGAAATTAGTTTATAGTTCACGGATCACTATATGGATATAACTTTCAGCATAATTTTCTGATACTTTCAAAAATTAATTCATAAAATTCCAGAAAAGGAATCCCACGAACTGTACTTTTAATAAAAAAACAATATATGCACCTCAGTTCTTTATTTTTTATTTTTTCTGTTTCTTTCTCCTCTTTCTCTGTTTCTCACTGTCTATCTATGTACAGTAAAAAGAAAGTTTATGTTTCAGTTTTTTTATCAAAACCACATTCTTACACGCTACTGCGCCTAAAATTGCTGCCATTTCCAAAACACCGGCAATTTTGTGTTTTTATTCGTTCCTGGCAAGCGATAATTAACCCTACTTTATAGTTCACCGTTTATCGATCTTTTCCGCAGCCATGTTATATATATATATATATATATATATATATATATATATATATATATATATATATTCAGTAATGGACCTTCAAAACCTTCCCCAAAATTACCAGTACTGTAAAATATAGACGTATTATAGGGTTCAGTGCTTTTTAGGAGACATTTTGTCGAGTCTGGCTTGCATCCGATGAAGCAGGGCGTTCAGCCATTTTTCCTCGCCACGTTCTGAAAAACAACTTTGTACAGATGATTTACTCCTTGTCAGAACATACACAGGAATGCACAAATAACACAGAAACGCACACGTGGCACAAAATGTATCAGTTTGTCTCGATTTACCACCACTGAATTGGATATTTTTCTTTCTTACCGACAGATTGCGGTGTTTAATTTCTATTTCACAGAGTAAAATGTGCTGAATACAAACTAAATTGTAGACATCTTCTCCACTAAAGACGTGGCTGTATGAATTTAGAACTTTTCGACTCTATCTCGATCAAGGTAGAAGCAATCATATTTTTGGTCGGATTAGATAATGAGTATTTTTATGATTAATTTTCCTTTACAATATGGAGAGTTGGTGGCTAGCAGACTTTTATACATTTTCATTTGAAAGTATGTAATTTCTTTAATTATTGTTCGATAGATTATTCTGCAAATGTTGTGATTAGGTTAAATGGATTTTCATAAAGCTTTATACATAATGTTTTATCCAGCATTTTCGGCTGGCATTGGTTGTTATTGAACAGTAATTTGAATAATTGTGAATAGTTAATGCTATTTAAATTTCATCGAAAGCAAATCAGGATGAATTTGAAGGAGGTACTAAACTGTTATCTAAATCCAAGTCAACAAATAAATGGAGTGAATCCATAATTTTGAGATTCGTTTTAAAATTATCAGAAATAATTCGAATAAATGGATATTTGTTTTTGCATGAAAATATGGAAGAGAAAGCTTGATTTTTGTTTTAGCTTTGACATCAACAAGTTTACAATACAAAAACTTTTAAAATTGTTTATTTACTCAATATTTTTTAATATCTTTGGTTTAGAATAAAACATGGTGCGAGGGATAAATTATCATTTAAATTACGCAAAAAGAAACATAACATCCCATCTTAATAAATATTCGCCAAAATTACACAAAATATCCTGAAATAATAACGAATAAATTGATTCAGTTAAGTAGCAATTAACTTTTTCAACCATGGCGTCCAAACGACTTCGGAATCTCCCGCATCTCTACTGGACGGTTTTCGTTTTTTAAAAATTTGGTGAACCATTGTCTTCATACATAATAATCAAGGTGTTTGCAGTCTGGATAGTTATTTGTATAAATATAAGAGATTATGTGGTCGCAAAAATTGTTCGACAGCCTTGGATTCTCTTGCTTTTGCAAAGTCCTTTTGCCAGACATAGGATCTTCCAGCAGCCATCTTCTTGACTCAGGGAAGCACTACCTTTTCAAGGGACTTTATGTAGGTCTCTGTGTTGGGTCTGAAACCATGTGGTAAGATGAATGGAGGTATAAGGTAGCCATCACTAGTGATCATTCCAAGCACAATATATTGACTGGGTTTAGCTCTTTACAAATCCTATGCACTTTTCTCAGATTGATACCGAAACACTGAAATGTTTGAATTAGAGCTTCCTGCGTGAATCCCAAGCAGTACAATATGCGGTTTCTAAATTTCTGGTGGAGTGAACTGCATCAGGATTTCCCTTTTCTCACATACGGTACCCAATTGAACTACTACTGCACAGTCAAAAAAATAAAATAAAAACATCGCGAATAAAAAAGATTAAAAATCAAAAATGGCTACAATTTACCTATCGCACCATGTTCATATGAGGTCCGCTTGAAATTTGGAGTGAACCTGTATTCCAGACGTTTGAATCATGTTCTATTAGTAGAAATAATTGTGTACAGAATATATTTTCCTTTCTTAATAATGGGTAATAATAAACTCAAATATTAAAATGATTCGAAATAATATAGCTACCGTCTTGGCGCAATTCAGCATTATCTTTTGATGGCTTTTGGTGTAAGCCTCCATATTGAGTCTGAGACCCTGTGAGTAGATGAATGGAGACATAACTTCACAATAATGCCGATCACGAATATTCTGGGAGTAGTCACTACTCCCAGAATTTTCGTGATCGACATTAGATTCATCCCACTGTTTCATATTCCTCTCGATTTTCCAGAGATTGGCATCGAAACACTCAGAAATATTTGCATTGGAAAGGCGCGAATGCTAAGCAGTACAGTATACTGCTTCCAAATTTCTTGTGAAGTGAATTCTCTTTTGGTCCTCTTTTTCTCACAGACGGTGTCCAGTTGATCCTACTATACTGTGCAGTCAACGAAATCAAAACCAAGCAACAACAAGTGCGACATTGAAAATATAATGTGTTCCTAGGCATGACAGCAAACTGCATCCGGCACCAAGGCCTTTGATTGGAAAGTTGTGAGAAGTATGGAACCACTTATTAATTGTTGTTGTTCCCAGGTCTACACTGACCCAGTGTGGTAGCACCTGTTAGGGTCCCAGCTATGGGCAAATAGTTAACCGCCAAACGAAGGGGTCAAAACACTATGAAAGTATGAAAATACGCTTTTATAGAAATATATACATAAAAATAGACCTTTATAGAAATATATACATTTCTGAAAGAAAAAATTTACCAACAAATCATTTTTGAAGAAAAAATTATTACTATGACACATTTTTGAAGGAAAAAATTATTCTTGGCAAAACATTTTTAAATACAAAACTAAAAGAGATATTCAGTTTTCTAAAATAAAAAAAGAATACAAACAAAATATTTTTATTAAAATCTGACGAAATCAAACTTCTCACTGTAACCAAAAATTTAAAAAAATACTTTAAGACCCCACCTTTTTGGCATTAAATAACCCACAGAGGTTCATACGTCTTTAAACAAAACTCAAACTAAAAAATATAATGAGATGAGAAGTGTTGTGGATTCCGTGTGAGGAACCGCACAAAATAATGAACAACAAAAAAAAAACAGATTTTGAGATAGAAAATAGGTCAAATTGAACGTAATATACAAACTGGAATGCAGGTTAGTAAATCCAGAAATACTATTAGTAAGAAATAAATATATACAAGTCTTGAAGTGAAGTCGTTTGGAAATTGTATAACCGTGTATCTTATTCTGGCTGAGTGGAACTCAGAGCTATTCTGACTTCTAATGTGGTAATCTCTGGGTATCGCTCGGTAACTTACGTATCAGTTCCGGTACTCTCCGATAACTCTAACGGATCTCTACGATGATTCTACGGCAGCTCCCGTATCTCACTATGGCAGAAGTATATACTCTGCCTACGTCCTGAAAGGACAAATCACATAGAAGAAGATATGTATACTCCATTATCATAGAAAAAGGGGAGGTCTCACAAGAAGAAGCAATCATCTTCTTTGCTTATAATCTGTCTTTCTTTCTGTCTTACTTTTTTGTTTGTTTCTTTCTTTCTATCTGTCTTACTTTTTCTTTCTTCTTTATTTCTGTCTTTCTTTCTTTCTTTCTTCTTTATTTCTGTCTTTCTTTCTTTCTTTCTTTCTTTCTTTCTTTCTTTCTGTCTTACTTCTTTCTTTCTTTCTGTCTTACTTCTTTCTTTCTTTCTTTCTGTCTTACTTCTTTCTTTCTTTCTTTCTTTCTTTCTTTCTGTCTTACTTCTTTTTTTCTGTCTTCTTTCTATCTATCTACCTATCTATCTATCTATCTATCTATCTATCTATCTATCTATCTATCTACTAACACAGATGTGCTGGTAACGCAATAAAGAAAATCATTACGAATGTGTTCATCTTTCTTGTCACATTTACAGGTTAAATAGAAGAGCACACTGAGATCGTTAGCCTTGAACTCGTATGTAGAATGCCCATGATAAACCATAGAGTTATAGCACTTCCCGGATATTACAAAAAGCATCAAGAATTGGAGAGTATTGATATGAAATGGCATAGAATTTTAATAATC
This sequence comes from Ascarosepion bandense, assembly GCA_037127315.1. Taxonomy (NCBI): domain Eukaryota; kingdom Metazoa; phylum Mollusca; class Cephalopoda; order Sepiida; family Sepiidae; genus Ascarosepion; species Ascarosepion bandense. The sequence goes on from JBBBDQ010000365.1 coordinate 5,110,147, forward strand.
TGTCAGTCTTTTTAGCATTTATAAGGCTGAACTTAAAAACCCAAAAACAGATATGCTGGAATAGATGGAGAAAAACTGCGTTGATTAAATCTGAAAGCGAAATCAATCTATCTATATATCTATCTAGCAGGTCGGTGAAAATGTTTTTGCCGGTTTGTAAAAGGGTCATTTTAAATCATTGCAATTTATTTTATGCATATTGTTATTACTTAAACATACCACCGTGATTAATTTATAACATTGTTTTTCAGATTATTAAAGCATCACTCATATTTTTCTGTAATATTCTTACCCATGTTCTTAAGAAAAGGCTTGAGGCTTGTCACACGAACGCGGGCGTCCCTCAAGGTTCTATCCTAGGTCCCACGCTCTTTCTGATGCACATTAATGATCTCCCCGACGCCATTAGATCTCAAGTAGGCATGTACGCCGATGACACCACAATCTACTCTCGCCTCGATCAAAAATCCGGTGTGGGCGACAAAGCGACCCTCGCTGCCGAGCTTGAAAATGATCTCCAATCCGTAGTGGCCTGGAGTAGGAAATAGCTAGTAAATTTCAATGCTTCTAAAACGAAGCTGTTATCAACTAACGACCATAGACAATCGCATCTACCTCCCATTAGCATGGAACAGGCTTGCCTATCAGAGAGTAAATCACTACGCCTCCTTGGCCTTACACTTTCGGCGGACCTCAAATGGAATGACTATATTGAATCCATTGCCAAATCTGCCGCTATGAAAGTCGGCTCTCTGTGCAGGGCCCGGAAGTTTTACCCGCCTGAATCTATCCTACACATATACAAATCTACCATCCGCCCATGTATTGAATACTGCTGCCATATCTGGTCGGGTGCCCCTGCTACTCTCCTTGGGCTTCTTGACAAAATACAAAGGAGAATCTGTAACGTGGTTGATACTGACTTGGTAGACCGGCTGCAACCATTCTCTCACCGGCGTGATGTGACTTCCCTCTTCTACAAATACTTTCATGGCTTCTGCTCAGATGAACTCAGATCACTGGTGCCGCCTAAGCACGAATTTGCACGAGATACTAGATTAGCAACTAGGTCCCACCCTTTTAAAGTTAAACAGATAAGATGTAACCGTAATTTCTACTCCAACAGCTTCTTTTCTCGCGCTTCCCGCCTGTGGAATTCCCTTCCACAAGTCTGTTTTCCCGACAGCTACAATCTCCAGGTGTTTAAATGTAGGATCAATAGACACCTCCTATCACACTAACTTCCAATTATTCTCAGAAAACTCTCATCTACCCAACCCTCATTCTCGGTATCCTTACCCGCCTATCACCTATCCTCTGACATTTCCTATATTTAAACATTCTCGGCATCCTTACCCGCCTATCATCCACCCTCTGACATTTCCTATATTTAACCATCCTTCCTCCACTCTATGTAGCCACCTGCACAGAAATGCCTTGCTCGGGGTGAAACGCTTATAAAAGAAAAGGTGATGAGAGGGCCATCTTGCCTCATCCTGCATATTCTCCTGACCTAGCTCCCTCAGATTATCACTTATTTCGCGGATTACAGAACCATTTAGATGGTCAAGAAAGGAGATTGAACATGAGTTAGCTTCATATTTCACAACAAAACCTAAAGAATTTAAAAGCGAGGCATTTATGAGCTCGTTGACAGATGGAATCAAGTTATAGAGAGCAATTTATGAATAGAGATTTTCAAAAACACAGTTTTTCATTTTCACGATCAAATTTTAAATCGGCAAAAACTTTTGCCCCGACCTGATATCTATCTATCTATCTATCTATCTATCTATCTATCTATCTATCTATCTATCTCAGTCTGTTCAAATCTATCTATCTATCTATCTATCTATCTATCTATCTAAATATCTCAGTCTGTTCAAATCTATCTATCTATCTATCTATCTATCTAGATATCTATCTATCTATCTATCTCAGTCTGTTCAAATCTATCTATCTATCTATCTATCTATCTATCTATCTATCTATCTATCTCAGTGTTCAAATCTATCTATCTATCTATCTATCTATCTATCTATCTATCTATCTATCTTAGTCAGTTCCTTCCTTCCTTTCTTCCTTCCTATCTATCTATCTATCTATCTATCTATCTATCTATCTATCGTAGTCATTTCCTATCTATCTATCTATCTATCTATCTATCTATCTATCTATCTATCTATCTATCTAAGTCAGTTCCTATCTATCTATCTATCTATCTATCTATCTATCTATCTATCTATCAGTCAGTTCCTATCTATCTATCTATCTATCTATCTATCTGTCTATCTATCTATCTATCTATCGTAGTCAGTTCCTATCTATCTATCTATCTATCTATCTATCTATCTATCTATCTATCTATCTATCGTATCGTATCTAATCTATCTATCTATCTATCTATCTATCTATCTATCTATCTATCTATCTATCTAATGCTCTATAAAACCTCTACAATCAATTCTTAGATATTTATAAATTTGCACATATATTTTGAATGTTATTTTTTTTCTCTCATAACTCTGCATTGATTCCGTTTTTTTATTACAAGACCCTTTGTACGTAAGAGGCACAATGAAAAATTTTAGGAGAGATAATAAAAAGATAAAAAATTCTAAGAGCTAGAAAGTCTAAGGCATTATGGAAACCCAAGGCCGCCAACGCCCTAAATGGACACGGCACATAGAAAAAAGTCATTTCATCATTATTCTTCACTTTTCACATTAAGACATCGTTTAAATTCGGTCTATCTGAAAACTGACGCAGAATTCAATCACTTTCAAAGATGGCTTCTTTAAAAACCGGATGAGGCAATCTGCACTCTGACCTCTCATTTTCTCGATTAAAACTGACTTAGACGATGCCATTTAATGTTATTTTAAGTTTCAATCTTCCAAGCGGTAAGCTGTATAGAAGGGAAAAAAGAAGACACATTCTTTTCTGAATGCTGATGCTTCTCCAGAACGCGATCTAATTTTGGAAGCAAAGTGTTAGCGTCACTTTGAATATAGTACTTTTCATAGTAGAGGGATGTTCTTGATTAAGTAGACGTGATCGGAGAATATATAACATGGTGCCTATATTTCCGACATCGTGTATCGTTTATAGTTTAGTTTTAGTCGTTCAAAATTACATATGCACTTTTATTTATTTAATTTTATTTCCGCATTCTTTTTATTTTCTCTTTCCTTACCGAGTTTCCACGCTTTTGAATAGTGAAAATGCTTTGAGCTAAGGAGAAATAATTCGGTAACAGTTATATATGGCAGAGCATCACTTTTTATTGCTTCCCGGATAACATAAGATTTTATGACATTTTTTATTTGCACGCTTCATGTCGGCCAGCTACAACAGTGATTGGAAGCGGATGACTCGGCTTGACTATTTTTGTAAAATGCCGCAGTCATGAGCTAAAATAACCATACATAATGCAAGATGAATAATCAAGGGTGTATGTATACCTTTCTACGTTACTGTTATTTTATTACAATGATCTCCACTCTCTACAAGGCCCGAGATCCACTCGAAGCAGTGTGTTACACTGTATAAGGCAAAGTTTATGCGGATATACGTAGAAGACAACTCTTAACCCGAGAGTTGTACAGGTTAAGATTGTAGTGACCAGGTAAGCAACTTCTTGGGAGTTGGTTCCTAAAGTAGTGGTTCGAGGGAGGAAGCTGCTTGGGTAGAACCTACCATTCGTCAGTGGATCACGAAGAAAATGATGCTGGTGTGCGTTGCATGAGAGGTCTTAGAACTGCTGGAACAAAAGAAATTAGTTCGTCAGAGCACCTTTCGTGGAAATATTAATAGAGCAGTGAGAGGATTGTGACGTTTCGTCTGGGATAAAAGGGTTATTGGGTAGAAATAATCCGTCACCCACAAAGACGCGGGAACGCTTTTGAACTATGAAGACTGGAAAAGGGAAGACTGGGCAGCCCCATCCCATATCTGTTGACAATACTTGGTCTGATCTGGTTGTTGTAAAGATAACCGGGGGAGTTAGCTACATACTGGAGCGATGGAAGGAATCTACCATTTTCGGTTTTCTTTAGCGATGGATCCTATGTACGAGTTCCGCATTGATAGATGGTCAAAGCACAGAGCCTCTTTGGGTGAACATATTTTCATTGTGATTGGTAATATCCTATCGGCAGTTTCGAAAAAATTAGGCTATTGACGTTTTCTGTTTTGAATGTAACAATCATGCGTCTATGGCTAAGTGGGTAGCGACTCCGACTGACACCAAATCGGTCGAGTTCCGATCCGGGCTAGAAGCAAGTGGATGTGTCTCGTCACACTAATGAGCTGTGATACAGCGAAACAGGCTTGTATGTAGATGACTAATATATATAATTAAAGGCTTGTGTGTAGATAACTAATATATATAATTAAAGGTTTGTGTATAGATAACTAATATATATAATTAAAGGCTTGTGTGTAGATAACTAATATATATAATTAAAGGCTTGTGTGTAGATAACTAATATATATAATTAAATAAATTACAAACATTGCGTCTGCTTATTCTTAATAAAATCCATTCATACTCACGGATAATCTTTCGCGCATTATAATTGAAAATTATCATAAATGAGCTGTAACGTTGACAGATGTTATTATCACTCATTTCTCAAGGTATTCCAGTACTTTCAATCTCTTTCTGAGATCATCTTCAGAGGTGTGAGTTATGGAAGCAAAAAATAACCGCAAATCTGTGTTGCTAAAAATTACTGTAATTTTTTTCTGCTTCAAATATAAGAGTTGACAAATTGCTATCGTTCATTACAATGCGAAAATTATTCAAAATTGTTTTTTTTATATGTTGTAATGTAATGGTCATGATAATACGGTATGAACGGATTTTATTAAAAATAAGCTGACGCAATGTTTGTAATTTATTTAATCTGACATGTCTAAAAGAACATTTGCTGCCTAAAAACACACACACACACACACACACACACACACACACACACACACACACACACACACACACACACACACACACACACACACACACACACACACACACACATATATATATATATATACTTGTGTGTGTCTGTGTGTGCGCGAGTGTGTGTAATAATAATATTTTTTACCTTCCCAAGATTGCTGCAGTATCTGGGCTGGAGCCAATATTCACATTCGTTCCTTGATAGAATTAAAAAGTGAATCATTGCTACCCTTAATGTTACTAGCTTCTCGTTGCTCTATTAGTATTTTCAGAGAAAATGCATCCTTATCTGTTGTTCTGGGTTTAAGAAATTAGGTGAACCATCCAAATTTTACATAGCTAACTGGTGCCCCCTTCACAAGAATTTACTGTTGCAACTAGACTGGCAACAAGGACTCACCCTTTTACAGTTAAATCATCCAAATACAGATGACAATTCTACTTCATCAGCTTGTTTTCTCGCATTTCCCGTCTGTGAAACTTACTTCCGTATACTACTTTCCTGACGGCTGCGACCTCCAGGAATTTAAATGCAATGTCAGTCCCCATCTCTTATTCACTTGACTCCAGTCCTTTCTACATCAACCTGTGTATCTTGTTCTTTTCCTTTCTCTCTACCTTCGTAAATGTCTTCACAGTTGTGTTCTCATCCTTCTATTTCCCTTTCTCTAACACCCCAAGTAACTGGTTCATCTTTCTCTTTACACTCCTTCTGACTAAACCTTTACTCTTATGTAGCCCCCTGCGCATCAGTGGCGGTGCAGCCTTGCTTGGGATGAAACGATAAAAAAAACTCTTTTTATTTTTTTCTTCTTTAAACAATGATCAGAATTGTATCGGATTGGGAAGAATTCATTTTGGAATAAATGGACACTAATTCAGCAGTGAACGAGTGATTATATAAAATGAAGACATATATTATATTTAGTTAAGACAACTAAAACCGATTTATTACTTTTAATTCATTGAAACAACTTTTCGCTTTAACATGGCATAGGCGAAGTTAAATAAAAAATGCTGTGGTTAATCTCTGAGAAGCAAAGATCCACATCAGGGAATAAAACAAATGGCTTAAGAAGTTTGTAATCGGGACATTTTTCTCAAACGCCATCATCGAAAACTACACGATGGTTTTGTACAAAAATATTACTCCGCAATTATTTTACATTGTAATGCAATGAAATCTTAAAAAACATATTCTATGGAGAATTAATAATTTTCCTGTTATTCTTTTGTAAGTTACTGACTTATTAATCTCAATCAATTTTAACAAGATACAACCAGATTGAACATGCACACTTGTGTGTGCGCGCATGTGTGTTTGTATAAAAAGGTGGATCAATATGAACTTATCCAACATAGTTATTAGATATATGTAGATCAGAAATGTGCTTCTATAGCGTTCTATATAATTTTAATGACTGAATTAAATGCTTTCAAAATGTTGCTAAGAGATGAATATTTTTTGTTTAAATTAAATACATTTATAATGCTCAATACTATTCAATATATATGTTTATTTATAAACATTAATAGGTCAGAATTAAATTAGACCAGTAAACAGTTGTATTAAAAAATTCTCAATACACATTTGAAGGATACTGACGCTTTAACATGTAGTGCTTTTAAGTATATGAGTTAGGAAGATCATTTTTGCTTCCATCAGTCGATTTATATTGTAATCCAAATCGCTTGACGAAAAAGGAAAAGATTGAAAGCATGGTAGTTTAATCGCCTATATTTTTAGGAACTTTTTAATTTTCAGCAATATTACTTATTACTTTAAAGTAGTATGCAAAAAATTCTTTAAGGTAGTAATAGTTTAGCTGAGAGTGCTCGGAGTCAACACAATTTTGAATATTATTCAGTCAGTTAAATGCAATACGTGATTCACGCTTTGGGCGATCATATCTCGAAAGAGACATGAATGAATTGGCAGAAAATTATCCCGCAGTAGGTTGCCATTGCTTTCTGCTGTAGACTGGTTGCCGGCCAAGGCTATAGAACACAATCTGTCCTATTATTTAACCCATAACTGGAGATAATAGACGGATTAATACCTTTCCTAAGGGTATTTGAGCGTAAGTGAATGCAATGAATTCAACTGGAATTTGAACTCGGCTCCCCTATTTCTCGTTCCGAGCCGATATCCACTGCACTACAAAGCACATCCTATTATTAATATTATTAATAGGATGTGCTTTGTAGTGCAGTGGGTTTCCATTGCCTTCTGCGGTAGACTGATTGCCATCCAAGGCTATAGAACCCAATCTGGCCTATTATTTAACCCATAACTGGATGGAATAGACGGATTAATACCTTTCCTAAGGGTATTTGAGCGTAAGTGAATGCAATGAATTCAACAGGAATTTGAACTCGGCTCCCCTATTTCTCGTTCCGAGCCGATATCCACTGCACTACAAAGCACATCCTATTATTAATATTATTAATAGGATGTGCTTTGTAGTGCAGTGGGTTGCCATTGCCTTCTGCGGTAGACTGATTGCCATCCAAGGCTATAGAACCCAATCTGGCCTATTAATTAAGCCATAACTGGATGGAAGAGACGGATTAATACCTTCCCCAATGTATTTGTGCGTAAGTGAATGCAAGGAATTCAACTGGAATTCGAACTCGGCAACCCGACTTCTCGTTCCGAGTCGATATATAGTGCACCATTATGACTTAAAACCAAGAGCAATGACAATATATTTTTTGTTTCCATACGACTGAAAAAATAAAACTTTTCTACATAAATGAAGTGGAAAAAGATTTGATACGCTCGAATAAGATCCAATCATAAAATGGTCAAAATAATGGGATAAAAACGTCTACGATAAAACATGTCAGTACATTATATATATATATGTATATATATTGTTGAAAATTAGAGAAATTTATGAGGAAGCTGAAGAATTTGATATATGCGAAAATATATGGCGGAGTCTAATCAGTTGATATAAGCGGACATATATAATGGTTTGCTTTCTCCGCATACCATGTCGATTACTACGTCCACACTTTATATATCTATGTATATATCAGTTGTTTTCTCTCTGCTTGTCTTCCTGTCTCTTTTTACATACACACACACACACACACCAACACACACACACACCAATACACACATATCTATCTATCTATCTATCTATCTATCTATCTATCTATCTATCTATCATGTGCTTGTGTGAATTATGACTATATGCATATATATGTGAATTACGACTACGCACATAGGGGATATTATTTAACACCTACGAATTAGTTCTTAAGGCTTAATTTTCATTGAAAATAACATAGGTTTTAGCTTAAAACCAAATAAACAAAAACAAACATTAAATATTTTATCGAGTGTGATGGTGAATTTGACTTTTTCTTAAAACTTTTTACGGTCTTTATCTGTTGGAGATGCAGCAATCAGCGCTTCTTTGATGTTTTCCGACAGAAAATTAAATAAAAGTAAAACTATAATTAAAATTCTACTAAGAATTAGGTAGTGATCAATTGAAGATGTTTTGATAAAAAATGATCATTTTCATGATTGTTCAACGAAACTTCGAAAAACGATTCCGTACGTTTGCTTTTAAATTCTTTCTTTGTCTTGCGAATATTTTAATTATATGTGCCGTTCAAATGCGAAAGTGGGTAATATACGTATTTATAGTAGTCGACTGAATGAATAATTTTATGCGGAAGCTAACGTTCATCAAATTCACATATGGCGGTTAAACATTTTTTTAATCGTTTCACCCCAAGCCAGGCGGTAAGGCCAATGCTACGCAGGGGGCTACAGAGGAATAAAAGATTAAATAGGAGGAGAGTAAAGAGAAAGATGAACCAGTTACAGGGGTTTGTCAGAGAAAGGAACAAGAGAAGGATGGTAATACATGCGCTATGACAGTTGCAAAGGTAAAGAGAAAGGAAAAGATGTACAGGGTGATGTAGAAAGAACTGAAGTCAAGTGGTTAAGAGATGGGTATTGACATTACATTTAAATTCCTTCAGGTTGCAGCCGTCGGGAAAGCAAGAATATTGAAGCGAGTTCCCCAGGCGGGAAGTGCGAGAAGAGAAGCTGTGGAGTAGAATTGTCGTCTGCTTTTGGTTGATTTAACTGTGAATGGGTGAGACCCAGTTGCCAGTCTGGTTGCACGAGTAAACTGCTGTGGTAGGAGCACCAGTGACTTAAGTTCGTCGGAGTAGAAGCCATGAATATATTTGTACAGTAGACAGAGAGAAGCCACGTTCCGCCGGTGAGAAAGTTGCTGGAGTCGAGTACCTATCACATTACAGATTCTCCGTTGGGGATTTGCAATATCACTTGTAGGGGATATATTTTGTTTGAAAAAGTTATTTTTTTTCACTTATTAGATCGAGACAGAATAAAGATGATATCGGAAAGAACCCGGATGAGAACTAGAAATACACATTATTTCTCTCTAATAATACGTTCCTCAAAGGCAGCTACACAAACTTTTTCTACATTTTTCTCGTATTTATTAAGTGATTAGTATCAACAGACTGTAATTATGTTGAACCAATTGACTTTGAATTGCATGTTCAATTTAAGTTCGACTTGTAGGGGCCTTGATGATGTGTGTCAAATTGGCCTTGTGACAAACACAATCAAAATCCACACAATTTACAAAATCAGAAGGTGGAAGGTTGGATGTTGAAATGTGGAAGGATAAAATATTTCGTTTGTACATTAAAGTAAAATCTTTATTATCTGAACGGAAATAACGAATTTGTCAAAATAATTGAAATTGTATTAACGGAATAGAATAACATAAATGTGTAAGAAGAAAACGTTCAAAGAGAAAATGTATGTAGTTAATTGTTCCACAGAAATTCATTGTTCGTAGTTGATAGTAGCAGAATGTGTGTATGTAAAAAGATTAAAAAGGTTGCTAATAAAAGTCTGTGTTCTTTTCCTTTTTATGGCCGGAGAAAAAGTGTAAAGGAAAGTCAGTCAATAACGGAGATTGTACTTATCGAAGCCAGTTGAAGTATGTTATTGTTGCTGACTGTGTGTGGGTGAAGAGGAAGAAAGGAAAATTCGAAGGTGAAGAAAAATTAATGTGTGACGCTCCCTTACGTCCGGATCGGCTTCTTGAAATTTATTCCTTACGTTTTGTCGCTCTCATGTAGAACTGTTTTGACTGGTCACGTGACGTGAATTAGTAGTGGATTTTTATCATGTGATCGGCTCCGAACAGCATACCCATTTTCCAGGTGCGAAAAAATTGACCAGGATCATAAATCAGTTTGCTATTTCCTATTCAGTCAGGTTCCAGAATATTACTTTTCACACTGACTTGCTTTGGTTTGGGGTTTTCCAAAATGTTTTTAGTCTTGTTGATCCGATTTTACCGGTGTGCAATTTTACTTTTAATTGTTAGATTATATATGATTTGTATCCTATAGACTCACTAAATGTTTGGTTAAAATATCCGAGTTACTTAGGAGCATATTTACCAAACTTCACCAAAAACTTATTTTCGTCGCTCGAAACTGTCGTAAACCTCACAGATCCGTTCAACTACAACGTTACAAAATTTTGCATTATTATTAAACACGTGTTTTTTAAGCCTCTTGGCAGACTGACTTAATGAGCATTAGATGTGCGTGCCAATCTTTTAAACAGTCTAATCTCAACTTTCTTATACAATCTTGCAAATTACTTAGGGACGTTATTTTGATAAATTCTAAATTAATATGGATTAACAGAAAAAAATGTTGTTTTAAAGGTGTAAGATAGAAATATAGCAATTCTCCCAATTATATTCAAACTTAATACCGTTTCATAAAGAAAAGCTATTTTCATCGATTATCACGAAACGTAGAGGATTCACTTTCACAGATATCTATTTTGTATATCTAGTTATCGACAAACTTATGTTAAAGTACGTATGCTTATAATAGCAGCTGTATTAAATATTTCACTAGAAAAGCTTTTTTTTAATAAGTGTTTTTGAGATTTAAAAGCCTCCACTAAATGTATAACATTAATCAAATTTCGAAGGACTTGAATTCTTCTTTTTTAGAAACGTTTTACAATTTCTAGGCGTTTGTCATTTAAAAAGTAAGGGCAAAAACGTCAATACAATGGAATGTAAGCAACACTTTGAAAGAAAATATATTTTGTTCTATCTTGCATGAACTAATACGAGCGTCACTCAATAAATAAGGTGAATGTTTCAGTATAAGAACTTTAATACAGATAGATGCCAACTTTTTTTTTCAACGTAGTCTGCCAGCAGTGTCATAGAGTTTTCCCATTTGTTCACAAGCTTCCGTATTCCCTTAGCGTAAAAATATTTTGACTAATGTCTCAGTCAATCGCACACAGCACGTTTGACTTCATCGTCACTTTCAAACTTCATGCCTCTCGTGAACGCTTTCAAGGGACCAAACAGGTGAAAGTCTGAAGGAGCAAGGTCTGAGTTGTAAGTTCCCAGCCCAGTTCGTTGATGGTCTGCACCCTTTAAGGCTTCTGTGTGAGGCCTTGCAGCTGACCTTCGAGTAAGCAAGGTCATCATGGACAATTTTGTGTGCTGTCCAAACAGATAGGCTCAAAGTCCTTGCAATGTCACCCACAGCCACCCTTCTGTCAGACTGAATGAGATCATTGACTGATTCGATCACCTCAAAGGACCTCACTTCTGTAGGCCTCTTAGGCCTGTCTTCATCCTTAACACTGCCACGTTCTTCTTTAAACAATTTAGCCGACTTGTAGACATTTTTTGGCTGAAACATGTGGCACCAAACACAGTTGACATTTTCCTATAAATTTAAACTGGTTTGCACCCTGCAGCAACCAAAAACTTGATAATTGACCTCTGTTCAATCCTAGAGCATGCTTCTTGGTCGATCATCTTTGTTAATCTCCAAAACTCTCAAAGTTTTTTTTTTCAATTTGCAAAAAAATTAAATCTCTTTTAAAAAGAAATAAAGAAAAAAAAGTAAGCTTCTATCTGTATTAGAAGTCCTTATACCGAAAATTCCAACTTACTGATTTAATGACTCTCGTACTACTCATCGTGGAATTTTTCTTGTTTTTCTGATTAATATCACAAAGATTCTGTTAATAAAAATGAAATATTTGTTTCAGCATTTTGAAACACTTTGTTTTTACAAGTAAAATGCTTCATAAGTGTACATGTGAATTAATTTATTCTAAAGAATTTGTAAATTAATTTTATACATTAAATAAATTTAATTAATGATATATTTGTTTAACAAGTTAATGAATTAAATAAATTAACAAATTTAATTAAATAATTTTATTTAATTCAGTAAATTAATTTATTCTAAAATATTTTATTTATATGAAATACGTCATTGGATTAATACGTTATAGTTTACATAAATATTTCTTTCAATATTTTGTTTTCTTCATTTCTTCAATATCGCATGTCTGAGTTCATATGTAATACAATCACACATATGTAAGTGTAAAAAATATACACATCTATCTATCTATCTATCTATCTATCTATCTATCTATCTATCTATCTATCTTATAGAAGTGTATATATATATATATATATATATATATGTGTGTGTGTGTGTGTGTGTGTTAAAATATACACATCTATCTATCTATCTATCTATCTATCTTATAGAAGTGTATATATATATATATATATATATATATATATGTGTGTGTGTGTGTGTGTGTGTTAAAATATACACATCTATCTATCGATCTATCTATCTATCTTATAGAAGTATATATATATATGTATGTGTGTGTATGTGGATGGATTTGTGTGTATTTGAACAGCAACTGTTATTTGAGGCAAATGTTAAGACAACAGAAGTTTTGTGTCGATTATCTTTATTGGTTGAATTACAAATAATCCTTCTCAGACAAGAAGGAAATTCAGTCAGTAATTATTTAAAGTTCATTTAAGAAGAAATATTTAACAACTTTTCAAATTTCTTAAGTCATCATCAACACAGGAAGAGATAAATGGTGAGTTTCGAAGAAGTAGAGAGTGTAGCGGTGTAAGGAAATAGTTTTTCATTTTGAGTAAACAAGATGTCACGCGCGTGTGTGTATTTAAATTATATTTTTTTTTATCTATAGATGGTTGTTTTTGTTGTATGAGTATTCACCTCAATGATCATAAGTCTGTATGTTATATATTCTGCTGGAAAACAACAATGACGATCGTCTTGAGAGGCAACGAAGGTGACACTGATGTAGAATAGAAGGATAACCGATAAGTGATCACGCACATGCAGAAGCTGTCGTAGAAACGCTAAGCAGTCTCTGCTTCTTTAGCTGGTGAAGATATCTATTCTCTCTCGTCTTTTATTCTTCTGTCTTATCGGCTAGAAACCTTAGACATATATAACCCCGAAATTGTTAATAATTTTTGCTTTCCGTGCTGTCAACTGACGTCATCTAAGACCAGGATTATCTGTCACTCATCTTCACCGGCTATTGTTTTCAAGCTGGTTGTCACTTGTGTTTTCTGTCCTTAATGTCGCACCCCTCCGCAACTATACACGGCCGGGTATTTTTCTCAATCAAAACTTTGTCGGCTATCGCCTGTGTTTCTCTTTGATTTTGTACCCCGCAGCTCCCATCCACGGTCGGATATATTTGTCTATCATGCTTTTTTCCTGATAAGATATTACATTTACTATTTGATTTTTACTATTACTTTGGTACTAGCAGTATAGCCCGGCATTGCTCGGGTGTAATGAAAGCTTTAAAATTAATCCATGGTCCTGGAGCTCAGACTCTTTGGACGTTGGCACGAAAGACTAAAAAGCAATAGTTGTTTCCAGTTAAAGCGAAACTGTAGACTGAAAGAAAAATGAATGGATGTAAGTCAAATTTCGATTTCTTGGTATCGATATCAAATAAGATTTTTTGGTCATAAACTGAATTTTGAAGGCTAAAGAAGTCCTCTGAGTAATAAGAGCTACAATTATACCTACTTAGAGCCAAACCTGAAGCAAAAACTAAAATAAAAGGGCTGAAAAAATTACAGACATACAGACAGGTAAACAGACACACATACAAACATCTTGCCTTATATATATATATATATATATATATATATATATATATATATATATATATATGTATATTGTCGATTTTTCTGCACTATTGTAAGAACTGCAACCTTGAAACTTCTGAATATCGTATCTTATGTCTTTATCTACAAGTGTATCAAATTTGATTAAAATTGAACCATTCCTTCTATGACCCGATTTTTTCGATTATCGATTTCGATATTCATCGGGGGTACCTCGACACAAAACCTAGCTAAGAACACTCGCAGATACTTAGAGTACAACTGTGTAAATTTTAATGAAAATCTGTTCAGACGTTTCGGTGTATATAGGTAACGAACACACACACACACACACACTGACACATACACACAAACACACAAAGTTCCATTTATACATAAGTTTAGATTCTTTATGAGAAATTGTCTAATGCAGCTTATGCTGTTTATGTATTGCATGATGACACTCTGGTTTGATATGATTCTACATGAGAGTATGGTTGTAGTATATTCTATGCTTTTTTATTTATAGAGAAACATTCTCCGAGTGAGCAAGTATCATCATACTCAACAGTCATCTTATACGGGTTTGGAACATTGGGATATATTATTTTTAATAAGTTTCTATTTTCTAACTTTGTTGTGGTAAATAATGAATCTGATGTACTTGTTTTTAGAAACTTGTTTTATATATCTATAGATGAGATAAATAGAAAAACAGATTAGGTTCTATAGCCATGGTTAGCAACCAGTCTACCGCCGTTTAATAGCAACCTACTGCGGGAAAATCTTCTTTCTAGTCAGTCATTTTCGAGACATTATCGCCTAAGCGTCTATGACGTATGGCATTTAACTGACTGATTTAAGTTGCACATTATTATTATGTTTAATTTTTTTTCAATTATTTAAGAATAACTTATTTGGATGAAGAAATAAGTTTGGCTCTTTATATAAGGTTATTATTGATGATAACATTTTTATATTTTGCAAGCATTCACTGTTGTCGTTTAGAAGTTAGAATTTGCAGACTTTTATGCGGAGATGTGGTAAAATCTATTTATCTATCTATTTTATTTGTCTCTATCACTTTCTCTTTCTCTCTCTCTCTCTCTCTCTCTCTCTCCATATATACATGAGACTTTAAAAATTAGAAGATACTTTCCGCCACAAAATAAAATACAATAAAAACGAGAAAATCTTGTTTAAACTTTGCCTATTTTCAAAATGAATCTTTGGTCTATTTGAAATAATCAAGTGAATTTTTAAAGGAAGCTAAATGAAAAAAATAGAATTTAACAGATTAACACTTACATTTACACTTAACTGATGTTCACATACATGGCGGAAAGTACCTTCTTGTATTGAAGGCCACACACACACACACACAAACACACAGACATACACGCACACACAAACACACACACACACACACACGCACGCACGCACACACACACACACACATATATCTATATTAGTTAATTAGTTTTTGGTCATATTTAAATAAGACCAATACACAGTTGTATAAAGTGTTCAATACAATTATATTGTAGAACTTTCGAATATTTTTACTTTTTTTGGAAACTCGTTATTTCATGGCCTTGGTTTCTACCTTTCGTTGTCTTCAGGTGATTTACAATAATTGAGTTTTACCGTTTTTCAAACGCCCACGTCACAGGGATCTTTTATGAACGCGCAATTTTTAAAATTAGAAGTTACTTAAATGTCTTAGAACACTTTCATCCATGATTTTATGATCCTAGTACCTATTTATTGGTATGGCTACACTTAGACATAATTTTTGTTCTTTCATTTAGTAATTCATTTTTGTCTGGGAACAACATAATTGCCAATTTTTTCTCCGGATACAATCTGCATATTTTACCACCTTGGTAAGGTTTGGCTGTTTTACTATGCTCCACGTTATCGGGGTCTTTTTCAAAATTTAATTTTAAATTCCACACGTAAAAAATGACTAGCCACGCGTGGAAATTAAAATTAAAGTATGGAAAAGACTCCGATATAACTTGGATCATGTTTAAAATAGTCAAACCCTACAACGGTGGTCTACCACAGTGATTGAAATAAAGGGATGTTCGAAATTCCAATCACCGGAAGAAGGTCGGATGTACAACTGTCGAAACGTCGTGAATATAGCAAAAAGTTTAAGACAACAGTCAGAACAATGTAAATAATACAAATAATTAAAATACCTAATCTCAGAAATGTAAACAAATATAAAATAGATAAAAAATCTTGTAAGTCATATAATGCAGAAATAAAAGCTGTAGTCTCGCGGAAAATCTCGTCTGTCCAGTTGGTAAAGATTTTGAGAGTTTTTCATGGAACTGACCTTTTTTATTTAAACAATAATAATTTATATAAAACTCAGTTTCAGCTTAATTAATTTTTAACTTATTTATCAGTACATCTATCACGCGTATGTCGTTGATGTTTTAACACACAACAATAACAGGATTTAAAATGCTGATTTCCCCGAAAAGTTAAAAAACGAATTTCGTTACTTTAGAAGTTACTATAACGCAATCATTCAATCATACACGTTAATTAGACTCGTAGAAACACCAAATACAGGTGTGCCAAGTGCAATATAACCTGACGGAGCGCATTTGTCTTCAGGTTGGTTTTGAATTCAGAGTTTCTCTTCTTTTAGACTTGTAGGTTATAGAGCCTTACCTCCCTTGCATAACTAGACGAACATGAAGTGATGCGTCTTCCAAGGCCATTAGAGTGAAATAAAGGAATTGAGTTCATAGATACTTGCCTGCCACAGATTTTTGGTGGATGTATGAGACCAATTAAGACAAGCTTAGACATGCTGTGACCAGTCCTGATATGCTGAGACAAGATTTGTACCCTGTTAGCTCAACTCCAGTCACTTTCTAACAGACGTAATGTGGCTTCTCTTTGTCTCTTCTACAGATAATTTCACGGTTTCTGCTTCGATGAGCTTAGCTCTCTGGTGCCTCCTCTGCATGAATTTAGTCGACTAGAGGCTTTTATCGCGAAACCAAGTAAAAGTAACCGCAACTTCTGCAATGCAGCTTCTTTGCCTGCACTTCCTGCCTGTGGAATTCCCTTCCGTATGCTTGCTTCTCTGAGAGCTACAATCTCCAAGAATTTAAATGCAACGTCAATTGCCGTCTCTTATGTCCTTGACTTGCATCCTTTCCCTGGCAACCCTCGTATCATATTCTTGTTCCTTTCTACTCGACTCTCATGCATCCCTCTTATGCATCAGTGGCAGTTCTGACTTGCTTGCGGTGAAACGACTCGAAAAAAATCTCTTAACACAACAGCACATAAATCATTAAGCTATTTGTTAACATGGTGTTGGATAACAAAGTTCAGTATAAAGGGACTTGCTATATAACCCAAAGTTGTATATCTATAACAAATTAAATTTTTATCTTCTTTCAAGAAAAAAGCAAAACTTATTTCTATTATTTTCAATATTTTAACTTGATCATAAGGAAGGCACTTTTTATATCAGCCAAGAAAGTATATTTTTTTTATTCCAAAATGACATTATGACTAACATGTTCATCAAATTGACACCAGAGTAAAAGGTGTCATTCCTCTTGAGGTTGGTTGAGATACTTGCTTCGCTGAGAGCTACAATCTCCAAGAATTTAAATGCAATGTCAATTGCCATGTTTTATCTTCTTGACTCACATTCTTTCTCTGACAACCCTCGTATCATATTCTTGTAACTTGTTCCTCTTTATCATCACTCACCTTTTATGCATGCGTGGCATTTCTGCCTTGCTTAGGGTAAAATGACTAGCAAAAAAAGGTTACCGCGTCACATGGGTTGGGTAATATTTGACCAGTGTCCCCTCTCGGATTCATCATTTTAAAAACCGTCATTGTGTTCCATGTCGCTCCAGTGTGGGAGGCAGGGTAAATGCAATACATATCTAACCATTATTTAAAATCATTATTGAAAGTTATAAGTCTATTATTGAAATTTGCAAATTTAGTACATATAAATGCTAATTCAATGTTTTTAACGAATAAACTGAATATTTCTAAAGAAACTGATGATTTTTTTTTATTAATCCAGCAATTTCTTGTCATCGTAATCCATGGCCACGGAGGACCAAACCACGTCAGACCTAATAACGGTTTCTCCTATGGTAACACAGGATCAAATCCTGCCGGAGAGGGCATATATTTTTGTTAATATTTCGTGTATATACAGACAGACAGACAAAAAAAAATATCATATTTAAAAAATAAATAGAGCGTCTACTCAAATACACTTGTCTTCTGAAAATAACGTTTAAATAATAAAATCTTAATGTTAGAACTTATCTGTATTAAACTAAATACGCTCTTTCACTTAAAAGTTTTACCTATCGGTAACAACATATTCGTATAATGTATTTGCAAGCTTATTGTTTGGTTACTGGTGAAGTTCTCTCAATGCTGTCTTTCTCCATATTTTTTTCTCTGTGTCTCTCGTTTCCTGTGCTATTCATATTTTGTGTTATATTCATAAAAAAGATTTATTATCTAAAAAAAGCATAAAAAACAAAAAAAAAATGCTAAAGGAAAAATGGTTATCCTAGTCATTACTGCACGTCCTTTTTTAGAAATAGGTTTCGAAGCTAACCGAAGCGAGATAAGAATAATTATATGACGGAAGAGGTAATTGTCATCTGTGTGCTGGATAATATTACTTACATTCATTCGACAGGCAAGTCGGTTGGAAAGCGTTAAGTCCACCGATTCAGCTTCTACCAATTAGCTACGCTTGTACGTAACAGTTTCCTTGGTTTTAAATTAGGTGTAATTTATGCATTCTTTGATGTGTACTTGAGTGAACGGCGGCAAATTAGTGTGCGTCCATACCTGGAGAGAGAAGAGCACGCTACAGATGCTTTGGTAATGCGTGCATTGGTATAATTCCAGCGGCTGTGGCACTGGATTGAAGACCGTAAGGTCACCGCCGAAAGGAAACCCAAAGTGTATCTTAACTAAGCTAGATGATCATATTAATAGTCTTCAATTGGTGATTAAAAGAGCAGAATAATGTAAAGAAGGCCAGAATTTAGCTATAACCAGAAACAGTGATAATGATTTCTGTTTATACTTTAACTACACTATTATTTAATGAAGAAAATAAGATTACAATTTAAACTATTAATTCGATTAACAGCATTAAATTGTTTATTAAACAGTGGTGTAACGGTTATAAACGAATCAAATAATCGAATTAAAATCCAAAATAATTGTATACATTTTCGCATTAGTAATGTTTAGATATGCTTGAATCCAGCTCTTAACTTCAAGGTTATGGTTTATAAAGCATGGGGCAATATAGTCTTGTGTTGCGGCCAGTTTAGGAGCAAGGGTATTTTGAATTCAAAACAGACCAAAAGGAATATCACCAGTATATTTTCCAAAATGTTATGGAAATTCGCATGGATTTTTTGATAGCTATGATCACTTACATCTTGAAAAAGATATGACAATAACAATAATGTTTTATTCGCTGTGAATGCTGGAAAATTTCCTCAAAGATAAAGGAGGGACTTGAAGCAATCAAAATGTGGTTCTACAGAAGGATAATATGGCCTAAACATGTGAGCAACGATGAGGATGGAAACGAAAAGAAAACTAATATTCAACATCAGGAAAAGTACAGCTGAATTTCCTGTGTCATGTACTGAGGAAGGAGGGTTTAGAGAATCTGATACCCACAGATCAGATGAAAAGAAAGATAGACTGGAAAAAGCAAAGTGTGACATACTTGATAGGCATGGGCAAATGGATGGCAGTGCAGGGTTTGGGTGGGGTAACAGGAGAAAGTGTGTTAGGGACATGTGGGGGACTATGATTGACTACGTTCTGAAGGGACACGGCACATAGAAGAAGATGCGACATGTTAATTTATCTAAAGCAAATGCTAATCTAAACTTATTTATAATTGGAACTTTGTGTGTGTGTCTTTGTGTCCGTTACCTATAGACTCCGAAACGGCTGAACCGATTTTCTTGAAATTTTACACAGCTGTACAATACGAGTTTGCGAGTGTTCCTAGCTAAGTTTTGTGTCGAGGTATCAGCGATAAATATCGAAAATTGATATTAAAAAAAAATCAGGTTATAGAAGGAATGGTCTGATTTTAATCAATTTTGATGCACTCATAGACAAAGACATAAGAAACGATATTCAGAAGTTTCAAGGTTGCAGTTCTTACAATAGTGCAGATAATTCGATAATATATATATATATATATATATATATATATATATATATGTATATGTATATAAAAGGCAAGATGTTTGTGTCTGTGTCTGTTTATCTGTCTGTATGTCTGTATTTTTTCAGCCCATGTATTTTAGTTTTTGCTTCGGGTTTGGCTCTAAGTAGGTATAATTGTAGTTCTTATTCTCAGCCATGATACCATTTACTCAGAGGACTTCTTTAGCCTTCAAAATTCAGTTTACGACGAAAAGAACTTATTTGATATCGATACTAGGAAATCAAAATTTGACTTACATCCATTCATTTTTCTTTCAGTCTACGGTTTTGCTTTAACTGGAAACAACAATTGCTTTTTAGTCTTTCGTACCAACATCCAAAGAGTCTGAGCTCCAGGACCAGGGATTAGTTTTAAAGCTTTCCTTACACCCGAGCAACACCGGGCTATACTGCTAGTGTGACAATAAATTGTGCTGACACTTTATGAATGACTAGTTTCTCTATAACCGCCATATGAACTATTTGTTAATACCGATTTAAATAACGTTGATTACATAACATCACGAAAATTGTAGTTACATCGATAACAATTACTTTGTTTCTTACATTTGATAAATATAATGCATTTTTAATTTTGTATCTTACAGGGAAGAATAAAACACAAACGAATATACTTACACATAAATATAACAAGGTGCGGGAAAATAAATTATATTTCTATTTTCTATTGACAAGGTTAAAACAAACTTAGATTATAATAGATTCAATTGTCAGGTAAATCATTCCAATTTTAAATACTAGCAAAACAGCATATTTCCTGCCATTTGACACTCTTCTATAATAAGTAAGTACAGGTAAATAAACATGTTTATATTATAACAGTTATCTTTATGGATATTACAATGGACGAGTCGATTGCAAAATTCAGCTCGCGTTTACTTTCGCACTAATGCTCTTGAGAAAATTATGAATCCTCTTCGTCCTATGAGCTAAATAGTAAATGGTTGGCAGGAGAAATACTTTGAATTCAGAACTATGAACAGTGTAATTTGGAAATCACTGTACTATTTTTCCAAAGATTTATGGCAATTCATTTATAAAAATTATCGGTAATTGCATATGCAATGATCGCCTATATCCTATTATTTTGTACTTCATATTAATATATAATATCATAAATATAAATATAGTAAGTTGATAATATGAGGTAGAATCAGAACGTAATACAATTTGTTTAATTGGATGTTCGTTGTGGTGCACTGGATATCGACTCGGAACGAAAAATCGGGGTGCCGAGTTCGAATTCCAGTTGAATTCCTTACATTCACTTACTCACAAATACCCTTGGGAAGGGTATCAATCCGTCTCTTGCCTCCAGTTATTGGTGAAATAATAGGAAGGATTAGGTTCTATAGCCTTGGATAGCAACCAGTCTACCGCAGAAAAAATGACAGCCTACTACGAGAAAATCATCTGTCCAGTCAGTCATGTATCTTTCGAGACATGATCGCTCAAAGCGTGTATGTATGGCATGTGACTGTTATAATTAAGCAAAGAAGCAAGTCATGACGTACATCCAGACATAGCCATACGTCACAGGTTCATTTTTCTACTTCTCAACATAGTCACTTTGCATTTTTTAATGGCAATATTTCACTTAAGAACTAGGAAATTTATCCCAGCATGGGAAAATGCGGCTGTCTGCTGATATAGCTAATTCTTTGCAGCAGTTTTCAATTCTTCATAACCACCTGACATAGCATCCCCCCCCAAAAAAAATCAATCACTTTGGTCCAATAAAAGAGATACATAGGATCAAAGCTTATGGTGGTGATGAAGAAGTCAAAACTGCTGTAATGATTTAATCTGTATTTATATAAAAGACTTTATTTCTGCATATCCGTTTCCATTCGACAAGCGATCACTCAGTTGAATAATGACTTTGAAAGGTTTTCTTCTATTTGTTTTGGACACAATATGGGGAGACTGATGTATTCGCGAGTACTGCATTGAATGAATGAATGAATATATGATTAAAATTTAAAAAAAAAACTCCCCCAAATCTCACAGTTTGTAACAACTCGCAGGATATGGTGCTGGAAAATACCCAAAATAGATAAAACCTATGACTTTGACCAGTAATGCAAATCATCGGGTTAAATCAAAGTAAAATAATTATCAATTCCTCTTAAACACTCCATTAACCGTATCGATGTAGAGCAAAGCTCAAATTGAAAGTGCATTAGCTTGATTATCAAATGAAGCAGCGAATTTTGCAATATATCCAGAGAGAGAGAGAGAGAGAGAGAGAGAGAGCGGTTGGCTATTTATAAAATGGGATTCAAATGTTGACTAATTTAAGAAAGAAATTGAAAAAATTATCAACTAAAGGCATTTGAGTGCTGTGCTTTACCCGAGAACACTAACCATGTGTATACAGTACCTAGCTCAAATGATGCCATTATTATTACAATTTAATTAAATTGTCAGTACTTGATTTTCTTACTTAAATAATGTTTTTCAGTTCCTATTAATGGTAACTAAAATACAAATTTTGAAGTGCCTGCACGTAAAATATTCCAAATAAAGATTTAAATTTAATATTTTTTTGATATTTTCAAAAATTGGATATGATATACACATGGTTAGTAGTGGTGTAACTTTAATTGATGGTTAGTGTTCCAGGGTTATTAGCTGTCTACAGTTTCATACCGTTACATGTACAATGAAAGAAACCTCTCAAAAATAAGACTTGAATCCGAATTAATAAGAACAAAAAAGAAACGTACTCCAAAGGTTTGTTTTATTAACATAAAGCCCACTATTTCAAAATTTTCTACCGAATTATATTAGGTATCTAAGACTCCAACATATATGAGGTTCTAATGAAGGATTTTGAACGACATGTACGAGGTAATATTAAATTGTATTGCGCTGCATATATTTGCGAGAGTTGATAAAGCTATCTTCTTAATTATTACATCAAAGTGTGACACATGTATGGAAAAGGAAATTTTAAACATGATTTCAAATTTCTGTGGTGTGTATTTATAATGACAATGAACTCATTCTCTTGCAGGAGGCATGACTGTAAACTTCCCTGATTTTTGTACTATCTACAGATAGATATATGCATGTAGATAAAAAGATATATCTAGAAAAGATATAATCACTGTCATGCCACGTTGTTGAATGAAGGAAAAATAAATGGAATAATATCTTAAAATGTTACTATCCCATGGCTTCTGTTTTCCCCCAGGCAGATAGTACATTTATTGCAGTTAATGTCTTCTTTGCAATAGACAACTCGTACATACGCGGATTGTTTTTGAATTTCATGTTTCGTAAAAACATGGAAAATCATTGTTCCTCACACACACACACACACACACACACACACACACACACACACACACACACACACACACACACATATATATATATATATATTGGTTATATCGATGAATTACCTTTGTTGTATATCCTGGAACCAACGGAATATAATAGAACGTAAAAAGTAATATATTCCTGTCAAAAGCAAAAAAGAAAACACGCAATGATTGAGTCGAAAATTGTATGCGAAAAAATAAAAAAAAAGTGTATTGTATCAAAAACGCCGGTATCAAGGTCACAAAAATATAAAACAATGTAATGCGGTCAGTGACCCATAGAATATAATTTAATTAAATTACTCGGTCAGAAGCGAAAAAATGCAGAACCACGTCCGTGGCCGAAAATATAAACAATGAGGAAAGAAAGAGTTATATTTTAGTATTCCTGACAAAAATTTGTTTTTGGTGTCAGAAACAATGAGAAATGAACAGGTGTTGTATCAGCGTGTCAAAGTTGGAAAAAATTTGAATAATGAAATATACAATAATGTGATTACGTCAAAATGCAACTGGCTAAAGGTAACAATTAGCAATTATGTCTGCCCCGGGATGACGTAATTGGGTGAGGCTCGACAGAGCCTGGACTTATATATAAGAACGTGCTTTCCCGGATAGAGAGCAGACTCAAAGAGAACGCAAGGAAGACAACTCCAGCCGCCACTTCCTATTGTGTGAATGTGCGTGCTTCTTATGACTAGCCCTATACACACAACCATCAATGAAGACAATAAACAAAATAAGTTAATATATTTTTTTATATTCGTGTCCGTCGATATATTTCCCAACAAACCTTGGTTTGCTAAGTACGTCGCTTTGGTGTACAATTTCTTAACGTCTTGTGAAAAATAATGCAGTCGTTTCCTATTGTCTTTGCCAAGCTTTACAATCCAATTGTTTTCCTAGACTAGTTGGTTACATTGCTAAAAAGTCAGTCAATCTCATATGTAACCTATACTAACATAGATATCTGAGAGATTTTTACTTTTTTCAAGTCTATATGTGAAAGAGAATGCAACCAATTAATTAGGATTTTGACTTGGTTCATAAAAAAATATTTTCGTGTTAATTGATTTAGAAAAATGGAATATGTTTGGGTATTTAGTAAATAGGGCAAAAAATACCTTTTGTTAGAAAAAGCTATTCGCTGATAGACAGTTACGCACATTTATTATCAAATGGTTTTTGCAAATATTTAATTTCATCTTATTATTTTATCGAATCTTATTCATATCATTACTCAACGGCAAAGTCTAATAACGCATACAATGATATTGTTTTTAATCAGTATCACCCAATGCAAGGTAGCAAAGCCACTAAGTCAAAGTGGTTACAGGGCCTAGAAGAATTATGAACAGAAACATTAATAATGAGCAGGAAGAGGAAAGAGCAACTCATTCGTGGAATAATCTTCTGATATTTCGGCGGTACATAATTTCTTATTTTCCTCATTGCGTAAATGACGAATTATACTGGAATTAAAATGACTTTAAAATCACTGTGTTTTTCTTTCAACTGATAAATGACATCATACATCAACACTTGTGTATAAAATATACCATTGTATCTCATTTGTTTTTTTTTCTTTCTTTTTAACAAGTCGGTGACTTGGCCATAGAGAGGGTTTAGTCTGATCGGTATACACACGCATACAAGGCAGAGCAGCTAGAAGGCCTGTCCTTTCTATTTTTCACTCCAATTGCTAAACTTCACTGACATGAAAACTCTACTCTGTGTCAGCTGACGCCACTTAAAAGTTGTCTCCTGACAGCTATTACTTCCGGTGCATTATGTCCTAAGCGATGACCTCTTTTGATCCCGCTAGTCATAAAAAATTTCTAGCTCAACATCTGCGTTTCCGTAATCAGCGACAGGTCCCGGTGCAAAATACACTTCATGGCAAAATTCTACACCGACCAAGGCCTTATACTACAGGTTGTTATTATTATATTTTTTATTTTGAACATTAAAGTTGGCTAGAAAGCATTGAGTGTAGTCAGTCAGTTAAGTGTCATAGGGGATACACACTTAGTTAATCATGCCTCGAAAAAGACATGAATGACTAAGTAGAAGATTTTCTCACAGTAGATTGTCATTGCTTTCTTTGATGGAGTCTAGTACTGCGCTTAAATCAAAACAAAATCCATGCACCATGACGAAGTGCTTATCTAAACAATTACCATGAACGAATAGAAAAGATACAAAGAGGCAGCATTACGGTGGCGTGAAAAATTCTCAGGTCAAGCTGGCAGATCAGGACCCGTAATATTGCTAACTCTTCCTTGGATTTTATCAAGAAGCTTAAAGTAAAAAGCAGGGGCACCGGGCCATATATGACAGTAAATTCTAAGCATGGACAAATGGTTGACATACAGATATGTAAGGATAGATTCTGAAGAACAACTGTGCGACAAGAAACAGTGAACTAGCGCAGTTAACCTTGCAATGGATTCAATGTAGTCTTCTTAATTCTTATCAGCTGAGAACGTTCTGCCATATCTGGTCGAGTGCCCCTGCTGCTCTCCTTGGGCTTCTTGACAAAATACAAAGGAGGATCTGTAACGTGGTTGATACTAACTTGCCAGACCGGCTGCAACCACTCTCTCACCGGCGTGATGTGGCTTCCCTGTGCCTCTCTAACAAGTACTTTCATCACTTCTGCTCCGATGAGCTTAGATCACTGGTTCCGCCTAAGCACGAATTTACACGAGATACTAGATTAGCAACTAGGTCCCACCCTTTTACAGTTAAACAAATAAGATGTAACCGTAAATTCTACTCCAACAGCTTCTTTTCTCGCGCTTCCCGCCTGTGGAACTCCCTTCCACAACTCTGCTTTCCCGACAGCTACAATCTCTAGGTGTTTAAATGTAGGGTCAATAGACACCTCCTATCACACTAACTTCCAATTATTCTCAGAACACTCTCATCTACCCAACCCTCATTCTCGGTATCCTTACCCACCTATCACCCACCCTCAGACATTTCCTATATTTAATCATCCTTTCTCCACTCTATGTAGCCCCCTGCGCAGTAGTGGCAGTGACATGCCTTGCTCGGTGTGAAACGCTTATAAAAAAAAAGGCGCAGTGAGTCACTTTCCTGAAATATTCGATAAATTTCACTTTCGACTCAAACGTCAGTTCTCTTTACCCAGCAGATGAACAAATCTCATCTTAGAAAGCTCAGTTAGTTCTCTTTCGAACTCTCTGATATGTGTTTTTCTTTCTTCCCTCGTAATAGTTGGAATAATGATGTCTTTATTAATATTTCTTATTAGATGCTTAGTCAGGCATTACTATTATTCATTTTGGTTGGTTAAGTATTTTCTTTCATCTAAGTTTGTAGTTGTTCTGTTAATATCGCCGAAACTTAATCTGTATCAATTCAGATCCGTGCTGATTGCTTACTACCGTGTTCTGACGGCCTAAGTAGGTTATGACTGCTTATGTAAACTTCAACATGGAATGTAATTTAATAATATTGATACAAAAGTTTTAAGTTAAGAGAAATCATAAATAATGTATTTTAATTATAATATGTGTGTTAAAAGTACCACCGCCTCAGCTGATCATAGTCAAAAGTAATTGTTTTAAATGTATTTTTTTTAATAGTATCACCCCGAGCAAGGCGGTAACGCCACTGATGTGCAGGGGGCTACGTAATAGTGAAAAGATTGGAAAAGAG
Organism: Ascarosepion bandense; assembly: GCA_037127315.1. Taxonomy (NCBI): domain Eukaryota; kingdom Metazoa; phylum Mollusca; class Cephalopoda; order Sepiida; family Sepiidae; genus Ascarosepion; species Ascarosepion bandense. Next base: position 5,137,449 of record JBBBDQ010000365.1, read on the forward strand.
AAAGCCGGAAACCACATCCTAAACAGGGAACAAGGGATGAGCCTCTTAACCTGTTCAATAGACGTGGGTGGAGTGCGAACTAGGCGATAGATAGATCTATTTATTTCAAAATGTACAACTCAAGTTATTAAATCATTAAAGACATTACACGGTCATGACAGGTATTGTTGAAGAGTTATTATATATAAATATTAATTCAAATTTCTAGCAGTATATAAATTACAAGTACATCTAACCTTTCCTCATTCATTCATTTTGGCTGCTACGAATTTTCAAATTATTTCACGTCGACTTTATCATATTGTTTTCATAATAGTTCTTTAGTATTGCATAGTCTTCAGTTGAATATATTTCTTTTGTATATTTTAGCTGGTTAATGGCAGCAGTGTGATGTAACATATTTATGTATGATACAACAGTTGGTACCAATGATAATCACGATACTATTTTATGAAAACTTTCTTTCACATAAAGTTAATCCACTCTACTATAATAAATACCACTGTATATATATATATATATATATATATATATATATATATATATATATCCGAGTGAATTTTAACTACCCACACCACTTTCTTCAAAATTTTAACAGTCAATCTACAAGAATTGTTCCCTTATCACTAACCTCCACCAACATCCCACACACAACTGACCAAATATAAGAAAAGAGGCTTTCCATTCCTATCCATACGGCCTGATGAGACATTGAAGTTTCTATGTCGAAACAAATGTACGATATGTAGTGGATATATATATATATATATATATATATATATATATATATATATGATGTACAGATTTTAAAATATAATTTATAATATATATATATATATATATATATATATATATATATATATATATATAATCCACCCCGAGCGTGGCAGTAGGGAATATATATATGAATTTCCCTCCTGTTACGCTCGGTTGGGGTGGGATAATTTTTTCCTTATGTCTTAATGTAAGATACTCAATAGTTGATACAGCAGTATATGTTGCCGTCATTTAGACCGCAAAACAGTATATTTTACAGTCATTTTTGACGTTACATACCCATGTCTAATAATAATAATAATAATACGTAAGATATTGTAGTGAGTTTTCGGGATATGATTTGACTACAGAAAGATTTCGCATATTAGACATAAAAAATATCTTATGCGGACATTTGGGAAAATAAGTGTTTAATTTTTCCCATTTTTCGTCTGTTTATGTTTACTTTTTATAGAAAAAAGTTCTAGGTCGAGAACGCTATGAAGTAAACAACTTGAAATCAGAATATTGAAAATGAAACTTCCGATGAGACTTTTAATCTCTTATCATACTCCAGAAACACTTCTAATAGGGACGATTCCCTTTGGCAAGCTGAAGGCAGCACATTAATCTACACCCATACTCGCAACAATATTATTCCTACTCATCCTCTCTTCCATGACTGGGTATGCTTGTAGATACTGCATAGATAAGCAAATGACCATTTTCTTTAAAATATCTGACCTGCAGGCCGGGAAAGTATACATTCCTGCATGCCCTTAGTCAAACAGAAATGGCAAACCCCATCCATATCCAAGTCAAACCACCACCTATGTTCTTCCATTTGAAGGCTCGCCTTGGTCACAGACATATGGCCGTTAATTCAATTGTGGAAATCTTTCACCCTTGAATCAGGGATGCAATCTCATCATCGCACCGGCTGCATACATTTCTATTTTCACATCAAAACCCAGTAGAATTTTTCTTAAAAGCGTTAGATGATAAGTGGCACACATCATTGCAAATAATGTTGAATGTATAATTGAATTAATCTTGAATTATCTTTTGAAGTTTGAAATTTATAAAGAAAAAAGTTATCAAATTAGTTTAAACTTCATTAATACATTTAACACAATAGAATTAAATCATTTTAACAGACAATGGTGTTTAATGGTAATTAGTCATAGGTAAACCGTTGCTCAGATAGGTTGGAATATTTTCCCTTATTAAGAAGTCAATAAGAAAGAATACAGTGGATTTGATATTTAGCTTCCCAACAGCTGCATCATGTAACCGATTCACCCAATTAGTTATTTCACTATTTTTGGTGAACTCTAGTCGTCAAGGTTTTTTTTATATTAAATGTACATTGCTGTTTGCACGATGAAAAGGATTCTAACAAATCAGCACGATGTATAACATACGAAAATACAGGGAGGTATTTATATAAATAATTATGAGATTATTGCATTTTTCCTATGTTTTATTGGACTTCAATAAATCGTTTCCTGCATCTCTTTATCACACATCCTGTCTTGCTGCTGAAGAGTTGAACAGATGCTACAGACATGTAAGTACCGGCACCCACGCAGTTGATAGAATGAAAGCAAAATATATTAGGCAATATAAAATTAGCATCGTATCCTAAATATGAAATGTTTATATTGTGGTTTGCTTCTAGTTTAATTCAGTGAGAAATGGGTAAAATGTTTCTTATTGTCCCTAACTTATATATGTGAATTGATCTGAATAAATCTTAACAAGTTAATGGTTACTGTAAAATTTGGTAGTGATTATAAAACTAAAAGGCCCGGTTTTCAATATATGTATCTACTAAAATGTGTATTATATGTGTATCTACTAAAATGTGTATTATATGTGTATCTATTAAAATGCTGCATTTGTTTTTAATCATTTCACCCCAAGCTAGACAGTTTTACTGCCACTGGTGTGCAGGGGTTACATAGGAGGAAATTGGTGCGAAAGAGGAACAGGTTATAGAGGGCGTCAGAGAATGAGTAAGAGAAGGATAAGAATACTGGTGTAATGAGAATAGAGTGAACGATGAAAAGAACATGAGATAAAGGATGCAACTCAAAGAGATAAAAGATAACAGTTGACTTTACATTTAAATTCTTGAAGAATGTAGCTGTCGGGGAATCAAGAATACTGAAGAGAATTCCACAGGCGGGAAGTGCGAGATAAGAAGCTGATAGAGTAGAAGCTGAGGTTGCATTTTATTGGTTTCACTGTAAAAGGTAGTTGCTAGTCTAGTAGCTCATGTAAATTCATGCAGACGGGGCAGCAGTGAGCTAAGCTTGTCGGAGCAGAAGCCGTGAAAGTATTTGTAGAAGAGGCACAGGGAAGCCACACGAGACATAGGGAAGCCACATTACGGTGAGAAAGTGACTGCAGCTGAGCTACCATGTCAGGATCGATCAAATTGCAGATTCTGCGTTGGATTTTGTCAAGAACCCCGCGGTAAATAGCAGAGATACCCGACCAGATGCGGCAGCATTATTCAATATACGGGCGGATGGTAGATTTATATATATGCAGGATGAATTCAGACGGGAAAAAATGAATTAGAAGGTAACAATTAAGGAGTTATGTACTGGTTTTCAAAAAATTGTTTGAAATCACCAGAGATTGTTACTCTGTCATTTTTCCTTTAAAATATATATCAATTTTCATAGTTTAATTTTATACACGCACGCACGCACACACTCACACAAGCAAGCCCATACACACAAGCAAATATAGCGTACATTATGCTTTTAAAATGCTACGATGGAAAATCTTATATAATTATCATATTTATTTACAGCACATGTCACTAAGAACTTCCAGAATAATGTAGAACAGCAAAACTAACATTTCAAGCTAATATATACGTATTTTTAAACTTATTTCACCTCAAGAAAGGTGATAATGCCACTAAGATATAAGGGATTACATGGCTTGAAAGAAAAGTAGAGGACTTTAGTGAGGAGAAAGAACAACAAAAGAATAGTTTTCGGAGTAGCAGATGGTGATTAGCACTGCATTTAAATTTTTGAATTTCATAGACAACAGGGAAGCAAGAAATCGAAAGAGAGTTTCACCGGCGAGAAGTGTAAGAAAATAAACTATCAGAATAGAAATTTGCTATTAGACTAGTTAGATGTATCTAGCTAGTTCAGTAGCAAAATATTGAGAGCATGCTACCTATCTAGTAATATGCATAAATTCAAGCAATCTAGGCAAAAAGGAGTAACGAAAAAAAAAACTCTTCACAATTTCCATGAAAATATTTGTAGAAAAAACAGTGTAAACCACGTCACAGTGGTGTGAAAGTGACTGAAACCGATATGATAGTTAAGGGTCAATTACGTTACATATAGTTTGAGTCAAGAATCTCGAGATATAGATTAGGAGCACCAAACCAGATATTGCAGCAATTTTCGATGCAAGTAGATTTATAAATGCGCAAGAATATTTGGTAACAAGCGGAAAAATGTCCAGGTATGTCAAAGTGAATAAATTTTCTTAGTATTAGATATTCGACCTAGCAATTGATTTGTGTATAATCAATCCATGTCAGTTTCAAACGTAAGCACATGAAGCAATAAAGAGTTGGTCTCAAGCAGTAAAGTTCCTCTTCTACTGAAGACAAACACATTTCTTTATGTTTATTAAATGATAGCAGTTTTGTTGATAATTTTACAAGTCATTCTTTTCGCCAGTTAACCACGAATTTTCGGGTTAACTTCGTGTGCAGCTGCCAGATTTACTTTTCGTAACTTACCAGAATTTTTATAAGACTGGAATTAATAGTTATTTCATCAACACAAAAACATAGTTGGGGAATGCTGATAACGAAAATGTCATTGATTAAAAGAAGAAACAACGTAACTCTGATGTGAGGCGCAATAATGTGAATAATGTAGAAATGTGTCAGTTCAATATGAGCTTCATTACAGGATTGGTTGAAAGGTGCATTAAGACAAGTTTTTGTTCACAGACACTTTAGCCGCCCTCGAGCTTCTGGAGAAAGAGAGCCTGCCAAATACTGTTAAACGCCGCCGAGATATCTGAAGATACGGTTCAAGCCTAGCCGTTCTTACGTAATGCCTGATAAACATATTCTCTAATAACCGTTAACACCTCGGCTGTAACCCTGAAGGAACGAAAGTCATAGTGCTTATCCGAACTAAGGGCTTATTAAGTGCGATACTTAAACAATTTTGCGTCTCTCTCTCTCTCTCTCTCTCTCTCTCTCTCTCTCTCTCTCTCTCTCACTCTGTATATATACACTAACGGCTTTAATTATTTGGCCACCTCAGTTTTGTAAAGAAAATGATGTATTTCACACAATTTTTAGTATTTATTTTTTTATGAATGAAAATAGAATTGTTCTTTGTTAATACTTCATAATAACATGTGCATCAAATGAACTGTTCTGGTGTCCGGTTTTTGTGCTCTCTTCCCCATGCTAGTCTCTTCTTCTTGGCTGGCCGAGACAAAGACTTACTGGCTGCCTTGTAAAATAATAACAAAAAAACATTCTATTTTCGTTTAGAATTATCCACTAAAAATAGTATGAAATACTTAATAAAAAAAAAACTGGGGTGGCCTCATAATTATGGCCGGAAGTATATATATATATATATATAATGATCTTTGCTTGAATACCATTTTATAGATAACCAATATTTACTGATTTTAACGTAACTGCATACGCTGCCAACACATTTTATCGAATTTGTTAAAATTTTATAATAATATACACTGAAAATTTAAGACTAAACATCTACATATATTTGCATCAGTTTACATACTTATTTATCCGCCCTCATATTTTTATATCAGTACAATTACAGCTTTGTTGAATGCTGTAGGTACTAAGCTTCTCTCGTGTGTTGTGTCCCATCAGAATTTTGGCATTTATGGATCTCCAGAATTTCCAGGCCTTTGTAGCTCTTATAATATTTAGTCTTTTAGTTATATCTCGTAAACCTTGTTCCACTATCCAATTGTTCAAGCCTGCTAGGTAGGATATGCCTTGTTTTTTCTGTCTCTCACGCTTTTCGTATGTCCTTTGAGTATGTCCCTCTTATTTGATTATGTGACCTAAAAATTCAACTGTCTATTCGTGATGGCAAGTATGTTTCTTTTTACTTCCCATTTTACCTTAAACCTGGAACTAATAAAAGTTTTTATTCCCACAGTGTGTTCTATTTAAATATCTCAGAAATAAACTTAATAAAATTCTATCGAATAACATTTCTTTTGGTACAGACCTTCAGCCATACGTGCAATATAACATTCTGGGAAAATATCAATCTTTTCTTTTGTTTCTTTCGGATGAATTAAATGATAGAAAAATCTGCAGCATCTGGCTCCATTCATACTAACTCTTTCTTTTGCAATTGACCAGTCATCCTACTATTGGTCAGTAAATTCGGTCAGCGGACTTTGTCCACTCCAGATGGCTCCATTTTGATCCTCTTTCATCTTTCACGCATTAACAGCTTGTGATGAAGGTAACAATTGCAGAAGCGTGTGAAAATCCCGCGTCGACTATCACATGCGGCTAGAGATTAGCTTCAAGCGAAGGAAAAAAATTACCGCAGATAAATCAACAATTCTGTCAGGAAAAAATGTGCAAATGATGGAAATAAATCTTCTCTGTCCACATGAAGTACGAATCTGAGAATGAGAAAAGGATTACACGTTGCTGATCGAAACACCAGAGGCGAGGCAAAAGAGATTTTTGTTATGCTTTTTTTTTCTACAACGTCGACAATGGGGCATTATAGTCACCCCAAAGGGTCAATCAATTCTATATAATTCTCGTCTATTACTGCTGTCTATTCATTATCATATAATAAACATTTATTTGAAAAATTTCGAGCAAAGTAGAACAAGAGACTATGTATGATCAACAAACATTAAGTAAAAATTAATGTCATGTTCCGATCTGCGACAGACAAGGCGACAAAGTATATGCTGTCATGTCAGTGACAGGTTCATATTTGTTTATAAGCAGTTGTAAATTGTTGAAAATTGCAGTGTATATAACACTTGAAAAACTCTCTGAAATATATTCCTGGTGATTCCAGATTGTACATGTTATAGTGCACAGATCACTGCAAGAGAAACGTTCTATTGAATTAAATTTTGTTCGCTTCCTGGTAGAATTTAACACAAAAAAACAGAAAGCACATTAGAATCGCGAGCGATGACTTCCCGAATCTAAACAAATTATTAAGATGCAGAGAACTTTCATTTGAAACAAATAAAAATGCTAAATATATTTTCATTCCACCTATATGGCAATGAAGGCTGGATTATTTACTCACAAACAAGGATGTTCCAAAGAAATATGCTGGGTATGTCGTTGACGGTATAACTGAGCAATGAACCTTATTTTATAAACATAGTAGTAAAAACGGTATCTTTACATAGAATCTGAAAAATATAATTGAGATTTCTGGTGTATATAAAGAATGAATAATGTTTCAAAAATTTGATACTTACAGAATATTAAGAAGTGTGTTGACTTCAATATTGCCAGTTAGAGTAACATTGAGTATGATGCAGAAGGACTTGACTAATTAATGACAAAATAGTTGACATAAATTAATAGTAAGAGAAAATACCTAATTGTAACTACGTGATATAGGTAGGTCAAGGATTGACCAAGTTCTAAAGAAGTACAGCACCTAAAAAAAAAAACACACGTCAAGAAGACATATGCTCTCAAATACAGATTTTAAGTAAACGCGTGGAAATACTGCTTCAGTTGTAAGACAGCTTATTAGCTCAATGCAGTCTTACAATATTATACTTCTGATTCAACAAAATATCTGTCTGTCTGTCTGTCTGTCTGCCTGTCTGTCTGTCTGTCTGTCTCTCTGTCTACCTACTAGCAGTATAGCACGGCGTTGCTCGGGTGTAATGAAAACTTTAAAACTAATCCATAGTCCTGGAGCTCAGACTCAGTCTAAAGAATATTTGTATGAAGTTTGGTGAGAATCGGATAAAAATTGTGGATTTGTATAAAGGACATACAAGCAGATAAACAGACACACAAACAAACATCTTGCCTTTTATATATATATTATCGATTTTCTGCACTATTGTAAGAACTGCAACCTTGATATCTCAATATCGTTTCTTATGTCTTTGAGTGTATCAAATTTGATTAAAATCGGACCACTCCTTCTATAACCCGAGTTTTTCGATTATCGATTTTTCATATTTATCGGGGGTAGCTCGACACAAAACTTAGCTAAGAACACTCGCAGACGCTTATAGTACAACTGTGTAAATTTTCAAGAAAATCTGTTCAGCCGTTTCGGAGTCTATAGGTAACGGACACACAAACACAGAGACATATACACACACAGACAAAGTTCCATTTATAAATAAGTTTAGATATATCTGTTGTGAAGTAAATAAGATACCCACCAGTACCCCAGTAACGCAAAATGAACGCGGCAAGACGTGAGTCAGAAGAATTTCTTGTTGCCTTGCTCTATTCGCCAATGTTATCCTCTTTCGCCTTTGCTTTACGTTCTCACGTTGGAGCCTTTCCTTCGCAAGTTAAATGCAAATCCGTTTCTAAGCAGAATATTCTTACCTAGTGATATCATCTTGATCAGATACTTTGCCTATACTGATGACTTTTTGGTTCTTGCGTCGAGCAAGGCCGAGATTGAGAAAAGAGATCGGAGAGTAAGAGGCGGTGGCAGGGGGACAAGATCAACAGCGATATGTCTGTTGGCTTGCGGTTGGACGCGTGAAATGGAATTTCTCTTCCCGACCCTCTCCTCTGAATAGACGAGACGGTTGAAATATGGCATTTGGTTCGGCCCCAATGTTTTGATAGAAATGAATTGGTTAGAGATGTGAGAAAAGGCCGATGACACAGTTCATCTATGGTCCCAGAGGAATCTTTCCTTAAAGGGGAAGTTGGAAGTATGTGTTTCTACCTAGTTCTCCTTTACCGACTTTCTGTGATTACACTCTCGCATGCATACTAATGCACTTAGGTGATTGTTCTCATTCTTGTGGGGAGGCAAGGCTTCTAATATACGTCAGAAGATCTGTTTGCCTCCAACATTTTGAAGGCTGCCTAGGTATATTTAGTGTTGAGATTCGTCAGTATATGCTTCGCATCGCTTTCCTAGACGGATGTGAAAGGCTAAGTCTGGATGGATGACGCCAGTAAGAACTCATCGTCCCTGAGAAATTGGCACTGGGAAGAACAGAAGGCCCATTGTTTATCCCTAATCGAGTGTTTCTTCTATCATGAATGTCAGTTAGCCCTGAAGTTTCTCTTACGGGCGACAGATGGGACCTCTAACATCGCAGCGTTATTCCATAATAGATTATATCAGGTGTTAGTGATGGCATTCGTTCAAGATTTTCTGTTTGGCTCCATATGGTCTTATGCGCCTGTGTTGAATTACCTCGCTAATGATGAGGCATCACTAACCTGGCTGGTGATGCAAAAGGCCATCTGAGCCAGCAAGAAACTTTCTTCTGAGGGTTTGGGAAATTCTTCCAACTGCATCCGCGGTAGTAAGCTGGAGACTCCGGTTCTTGCCTTCTTCCTATGCAAATCGTAGTCTTGTTGTGCAAGTTTGTTGAATGCATAATGGTTCGCCTACTGTGCGGAAAATTATTTGTCCTTGAGGCCAGTTTTGTTTCTAGCAATGTAGTAGCGTCGTTAACTAAGGCTAAGCATCATGTGTTCGTTATTGTGCTTATGGCTGTTATGCGATTCGTGATATGGACGACGCGACGGAAAGAATTCTATGGAGACCATAAGTTTACCTCTTTCAACTGATCATGCTTGTCGTGTCTGAATGAGTTTACAGTTGTGTGTATGTGTGTATGTGTGTGTGTGTGTGTGTGTGGTTAGTCAAATGATTGCTTTTTTAATTCACCCAAGTCCCTCTTAATTTTGTCCAGTAAACTGATAGTTCTTATACAATTAAGGATTGTGGTATTTTTAAAATTACTATCATAATTTATTTCAATGTACTGTGTAATATTATGCATATGTAAATATTTATTACGATTTTTATTTTTAAATGTTGTTATTCTATTCCTCACTTATTCACAAAATGTACATATGAGCATTAGTTAAAACTTCAGGTATTATGGTAGTTGTAGTAAGATAGGTAAATAAGAATGTGGCATTTTAGTGCAAGGAATATTGTATACTTTGTTTGGATCAGTGATTGCGTCTAGCTGGTTTAAAGATAAGACAGGTGATGAGCAGGCTTCCCTAGTGCAACTTTTTAGACTTGTGCCACATTTTTTATAATTTTACAAAAATGAATACTAATCAATTTAGGTCAGCCCAGGAGAACATCTATGACGTTACAGCAAGTAGCCCAAGGAAATATATTATAATCACTAGAAACAAGTTATAACACTATCTATCTATCTATCTATCTATCTATCTATCTATCTATCTATTAAATCGAGACATTGTGGTAAGGCAAGGCAATGTGGTCCGAGGTGAAATGTTATTGATGTTTAGTTAATATCAACTATTATCGAGGCTCTTTGAGCAGTTTAAGGTTTTTCTTACTTTCCTTTATATATGTTATCACGAAAGAGAGTTTGATGGAAATAAGGTTGTTGGTTGGTTTGTTTTTATGGCATATCAACCTCGGTGGGTCATTTATTGCCAACTAAGTTTTTATTTATGTATTGCAGGTAATACCTTTTTCTTTCAACAATTTATTGTTGTTTTTTTATATAAGTTTTTGTGTCTAGTAATACTTATTTTTTCTTTTCGAGTATCAAGATTCATTGGAATTTGTTTTTAAGGGCAGAGTCCCCAAGTCCTACCCATGTTATTTACCCCATAACTGGAGGAAAGGGATGGATTAATACCTTTCCCAAGGGTACCAGTGCTTAAGTGAATGGAGGGTATTCAACTGGAATTCGAACTCGGCTCACCGATTTCTCTTTCCGAGCCGATATGATATCCACTGCACCACAACACTCATCCGTCACTAAACGCTTACAGCACCTGGTATTCCCAAGCGGTCAACCCTCTAAGTACTGACCAGGCTCAATGTTGCTTAACTTCGGTGATCGAGTGAGAACCGGTGTATTCAACGTGATAGGCCGTAAGCCGATGGAAATAAGGGCAGCTTACGTTTGAAGGTTCAAATAAATTGTTTTGATATCAGTTATTTTTTTAATCCTCTGTATGAAATTGCCATATCTGTTGATATTATTCATTTTGCTTCAGTTTTATTTCATATTTAGCTGGATGGAAGAGAGAAAACTATTTTATCTTGCTTTTAGAATATATCTCAAACATAAACGGAATTGTGCCGCAATTGAGCACAAAGGAGCAACAATGACTTTTGGGGTTGTTAACTATGCGATCACTTCATTAAGATCCTCACCTATCAGTTGCTGGGACAACTGAAAGAGGATTAGATTGATTCACGACGAATAAGTGCTATCGATAGATATTATTTTCCTGGATTTATTACTATCAGCGAGTGTACAAATCAGGTTAAACATTCATATTTCTGATGAACCAGTAGAGGAAAATGTTAGACATTTGTCGTACACTGAGAAAAAGGTTAGTTTTATAATCAGCTCGATTCACAGCAATGAATTTGCATTATTTTCTATCCAGAGATTTAAACTCGGCACAGATTAAATGGATTAAATAACGATAACCTAGTAATACGTCTTCTAATTTCAGTCTAAAAAAGAATGTTGTGTTATCTGTGCAAATAAGTTTTGTTTAGTGAGAAAAACGGATTTTTATGCATGAGAGATCTTGTGCAGCACATGCAGTAAAAGTCCACAACTCAGATCAATATAGAAATATTTCTAAATGGATGCTACGTTTTAGAAAACTAAATGCAGTATTTCAAGGCATACTAAATTCATATTAATAGCAAGAATGGTCGTGTCTTCAGTAACATATTGGTCATACAAAACATCATAGTAAATTTTTATTATTTAATTCTTTCCTTATTCTTCGGGAAAAGAAAGAATATTACGTATTCCGTTAACTGTATCTGACCTTATATTTTACAAGATCGTGATGATAGGCGTCCGGTTAGAATGGCCATAGGTAACAGAAAATTGACACATTTTTGAATCACATCTACATTCAATGTTGGACATAACAGACTACCCATCGGCTCATTACAGCTTTCTTTAGATTCAAGTTTAAAGTAGCAGATATTGTTAACATCATGACACGAAGAGGCTAGAAAATTTTGCAACGTATATTGGAGTTCATTTTGTCTCAAATTAATTTTTTTTCAGATTTTGTTGATATCATAAGGTCATGAATTACAGTTGTGAACAGCGCACTGTCCATAGTGATGGTGGTTCTATATAGTTGTTGGTGATCTTAACGGTGTTTAGTTTGGGTTCGCTAATCAACACACACACACACACACACACACACACACACACACACACACACATATATATATATATATATATATATATATATGTATAAAATATCTCTCTCTCCAGTCGATTGAGCACTTTGGAGAAATGGTAAAAAGTAGGTGCTCACTTCTATTAATGCATCGTTCATTCTGTAATGAGTTTGAACACTTTCGGCTACTGACGTGTGTTTATATTGCATATAAATCACTCTAAATTCCAGCTTTCTTTACATCATCGAAGATAGAATGTCCGACTCATGTCAAATCGGTCGGTTGTAATCCTGGTTGGAACCAGTCGGATGAGCTGTGTTACAGCGAAACTAGACTGTCTGTGGATGACTCTTTCCCTCTCGCTCTCTTTCTACACACACACACACACACACACACACACACACACACACACACACACATATATATATATATAGGCAGTAATTTGTATAGGATGTGCGTAGGACATATATATTATGACGTGTGTTGTTCGGAATGGTTCGGAAAGCGGAGTTCGAATTTCAGTCTAATTTGTTGCATTCACTTTCGCGCAAATAACCTTGCGTAAGCTATTAAACCATCTCTTCTCCCTGTAGCTGAATAGGTTGAATAGCAGAACAGATTGAGTTCTAATGAATATACACACACACACACACACACACACACACACACACACACACACACACTCATATATATATATATATATATATAGTAAATACGTAACCTAGAGAGCCAACGAACCTACCAAGGTTTCACCAAATTCTTCAGGGAAAGTTGGAGTCAACTTTCCCTGAAGATCCGATTTGGTGAAACTTTGGTAGGTTCGTTGACTCTCTAGGTTAGTTATTTACTTAGTTTGCTCTACTTGCGTATTGAGCGCTTTTTGTTTTAGGTTACTCGTCTCGTTTTTTTTTTCTTTGGGCTACGTACTTTGACTGATGTTCAAGTGCTTATCACGTTCTTTTTCTATCACCATTTTTTTCTTCCGCGTTTATGCACGGAAGGTTTTTCGAAACGAGTATAACGATAAGTTTACATTTATATATATATATATATATATATATATATATATATATATGTATATATATATTTACATTTCGAAACGAGTATAATGAGAAGTTTGCATTTTATATATATATTTATATATATATATATTACATCTATTTATTTTTATCAGTTGTTTTCTTTTATATATATATATATATATATATATATATATATATATATATATCAGTTGTTTTATATATATATATATATATATATATCAGTTGTTTTATATATATATATATATATATCAGTTGTTTTATATATATATATATATATTTATCAGTTGTTTTATATATATATATATATATATATATATTTATCAATTGTTTTATATATATAGAGAGAGAGAGAGAGAAAAAAGAAAAAAAAATTCCGTCCAAACCATTAATTTAAAACAGTGCTCGATATATGATGTATAGAGCAGTGAATATTTATTATAAATTATGTTTTAGAACATGTACATAATTTCTTCTATATATGTCCTCTTCCCAACAATCATTTGTTTGTTTTCAGTGTTTGGATTTAAACACATCCTCAGGGGAAATAAAGGTTTGAAATCATTCTCTGTTTATATTTGGTTCGTTGTTCCAAACACTGAAACAATCATATGATTGTAGGGAAGAGGACATATATCGAAGAAATTATGTACATGTTCTAAAACATAATTTATAATATATATATATATATATATATATGAGAAAAAACTCCTAACCTACTAAAGAAGTTTCTATTTATTTAAAATAAGCGTTTATATAATCTTGCTAGATTTGAGTAATATACCAAATATACAGATCGACATGTATTCAGGTTCAAATAAATGAATAAACATTTTTCCGGTTCCATATTAAGGAAATGTATATATTCTACGTGAATTCACACTTTTGAATGCATGGAAATATGACGAATACATTATCTCTATGATACATCATTGTACTTGACTATCTTTTACCCCGCGTACGGTTCTGGTGGTAGAGAAAGACATGAATAAAACAGTTGACAAAATTCAATTAGCCTAACTGGATAAAATACAGAGGTGTTCTAGTGACACTATTTCGACAAGTAGACCTCAGGCCTCATTTGAACAATCGGATTACCATAACTGAACTATTGTTATTACCTAGTCTATCACTAATTATGATTAGGTTTAATTTGCTTATTGAAGGCGGATGTAGCACATTAATAGACGAAGTGATCTTATTTATTTTTATTTGTTATTCTTAGGTTTTCTTTCAATTGATTTTTCGACACCGGAATTAACAGACCTATATGTGTGTTTATTAATTTTCTTCAGTCAACTATTTCATTCAAGTCGACGTCCGCCTCCATTATATTTACGACATTATGTGGAAACACCGGTTCCCGTAAGGTCACTGATATTAAGCAATGTTGAATCTGATCAGAACTTAGAAGGGTGATTCTTTAGGAATATCAGGTACTGTAAGCTTGCATATGCGACTGAAGCAATGATTAACGACTAATTTTAATTACTTACGCTCATAATGAATGGTATGAATCCCCCCCCCAAGTAATGGATTTATTAATACGAATTGCATCATGAGATTATTAGTATCTAAAAACAATCTTACTGCCTAGTTTTAATTAACGCGAAAAAGGTTGATAAAAAATAAATCCAACAGTCCATTACATTAATCTTGGTAAATGTTATTTAAACCCATCAATCAATGTCGATTGCACCTGCTGATGCAATTCATCAAATACTTAACCGACCATATCTAATCTAAACTTATTTTGAAATGGAACTTTGTCTCTGTGTGAGTGTGTGTCTGTTTGTGTGTGTGTGTATCCGTTACTTATAGACTCCGAAACGGCTCAACCGATTTTCTTGAAAATTTACACAGTTGTACTATAAGCGTCTGCGAGTGTTCTTAGCTAGGTTTTGTGTCGAGGCACCCCCGATAAATATCGAAAATCGATGATCGAAAAAATCGTGTTATAGAAGGAGTGGTCAGATTTTAATCAAATTTGATACACACATAGACAAAGACATAAGAAACGATATTCAGAAGTTGCAGTTTTTACAATAGTGCAGGAAATGTGATATCGATACCAGGAAATCAACATTTGACTTACATCCATTTATTTTTCTTTCAGTCTACGGTTTCTCTTTAACTGGAAACAACTATTGCTTTTTAGTCTTTCGTGCCAACGTCCAAAAAGTCTGTGCTCCAGGACCATGGATTAGTTTTAAAGCTTTCATTACACCAGAGCAACGCCGGTCTATACTGCTGGTAAAGCAATAATTATACTATTTCAAAATACACAGAATGTATGGTTTACTTAAAACATTCATAGGGGATACGCACGCAAAACATTCATAAGGAATATTCCATATCTGGGGGCTGTAGGAGAGGCTTAAGTCAGCCGAAATGTGGTTTACAGAAGGATGCTGATGATACCATGGACAGAGCACGTGTGCAACAATGAGGTGTTAGAAGGATGCAAACGAGAAAAACACTGATAATAAATATCAGGATAAGGCAAGTGAGGTTCCTGGGACACGTAATGAGGAAGGACGGCCTGGTGAACTTGATACTCACAGGTCGGATAAATGGAACAAGCAGGGGAAAGCAGCGTTAGACGTACTTGTTAGGTCTGAGCAAATGGTTGACGGAGCAGGGCTTAGAAGAGATACGAAGAGAAAAGTTATTGAGAGCGACAAGAGACAGATCCAAATGGAAATCCTTGATCGCCTACGTCCTGAAGAGACACAGCACTTGAAGAAGTTTTTCTCGGTGATAAGTTATAGCAAAAATTATAACCGGCACTTCTTCGAGTAAACAGTCCTTATCATATTAAAAAATTCGACGATCTTCGAGATGTGAAAGGCATAAATATAGAAGATTAATTCAAGGATACTTTAGAATTTAAATGCTTTAATCATTTAAACAAAAGTGAGGCAAAAACAAAAACAAAAATGAAACAGATACGTTCAAGGAGTAACTCTGTGTGAAAGAAATTAAGAAACATGAAGGAGACATAGAAAAAATACCCGGATTCAAGTAAAGAGAAATTGACAATTAACGTTGCAATTACATTTTAGGAAGACGTAGTTTTCCTGAAAGAAAAAAGAAAAAATAAATTTCCATATTCGAGAAATACGAGAGAAGAATATATTAGCATAGAACTGACGGTTACATGCTGCAAATTCAAAAGTAAAATGATGAGACCGAGCTACCAGTCTAGTACTGTGCATAAATTCGTACCCAAAAGGAAAGCTTAATTGAACATATTACCATGAAGCTATTTACAAAACAAGCAAACAGAAAATAAGTTATGGTGGTGAGAATGTGATTGAAGCTGTGATGCCAGGCTAGGTTGGATATCATTGCACATTCTTTTCCCGATTATGTCATGAATTTCGAGATACACAGAAAAAACACCAGGAAATACATAAAGCATTAAAACAAGCATTTGGTGAAAAGCAAAATTTAACTCATACTTTACTCATTTATTCAAAGTCACTAAACGTTTAACTTTCGATAATCATTTTTATAGACAGAAAGAATGACATTTCTTAGGATTGTACAAGTATGACTTTTTAAAAATTTCTAAAAGATGGTCTTTTGGAAATTTTTTACCTATCAACATATTTTTGATATATTAATGTTTTGTGATGACTTACCCATATGAAACATGAACTATTTCAAACCATGTATAAGCATTAAGACTGCTTTGTAAAGAGCAGAGAATGAGAGCGGAATCTGTTCCAATAGATAATACTGACAGCCGGACTAATAGTCACGCTAATAATATCTCATTGGTATATGTTTGTACTACTCTTTGTTCAATATATTTGACTCTATTCTTTTTTTGTGTTTATTTCTGGCCCCAACAAGGCCACCACACAATGATTAATTGTTAATATATGCCCACAGAAAAAAAAACATTAACATCATTTTAATGAACTAAAACATGTCTACTGAAAATGAAAACTTAAACTCATTAACTTCTAATCGCATCATAAGAATAAAATACTATCTTTAATCACTATAGGATTTAATTTAAGACCATGTAGCGCCAACTATCTACATGATTAAGAAGACTATATTACAATTACTTTTAAGATTCTCCTGTATCTTAATTATTATTACTCATATATTTTCTTTTCTTTGTTTCTGATAGCTAGAACTGATCTTCTGCACAAAGATATTCCAGAATTATTTTCAAATTCTTAAAATCGTTCCTAATAAGGGATAGTATACTGAAATTATCGTAACAACCAGAATTTCAGCTCAGTTCCAAACGAAGTATTTAAACTGATGATACATCTATTTGTTTCCATTTTAATAGTAAATCCAATATGTCCGACAATGAAAAATTGGCGGTTACACTCGAAAATTAGCGACAACCAATTGTTCACTAGACGTATAAATTTTAACGCCTCCAAAACAAAAGTATGATCTTTTAATCATCAAACATGACCATGTTTACCTTACCTCAGCATATCTGATACTAACCCTTAGGATTACAATAAATCTGCTATACATCAATACATTGAATATTGCTACCATATCTGGTATGTTGCCCCAAGTAAATATCTAGAAGTTCTTGATAAAATTCTGAGAACGGTGTGTAATGTTATTGGCTCTGAACTTGTATTTTGGTTTTATTCATATTCACATAGCTCCCCTCTGTTTTTCTATAAATATTTTCGTAGTAGCTGTTTTAATGTGTTATCTTCATTTGTGTCTCGATTGCATGAATTTAAGTGAATTTAAGTGTATTAAGAGATTGGCATTTAGTTCCATTGTTTTATTGTCGTAATAGCTCGATGTAACCGTAAGTTCGATTAAAAAAGTTTCTTTTCTCACGTGTCTTACCATTGGAAGGATATTCTGGTTTCTCACTTCCATGCTACTTACAATCGTTAAAAAATTTAATGCAACGACAATTAAAATCTTCCAGCTTCTTGAATCTTGTTATTGTCTTTTCTCTTAAATAAAATCTACTGATTTAGTTAGTTAACTCCTTTGATCTTAGAGAATTATTGCCTTGTCTGTGATGAAACGATAAAAAATACCCTTTCCATCCTATTCTTAATTTTCTGTCCAGTTTTTGTTCACAGTATTACAAACAAGCCTTTCGTGGATGTGGATATCTTTATTAATCTCATACCAATACACTTCTATTTTCTTTTTATGGGTACGCGTTTCCTGAAGAAGTGTCAATTTATTTGTAGGAAGTAGCAAACACTTAAATATGAGTGCGTGTCTGTCTAAGATAATATCTTCCGACAAAATATATCATTTATATATCTGCTTGATCATATATACATACATCAGCTCATAATCACAAGATTATGGTTAAAACTTTCCTTCCTACATACATACATAGCAGAATTCGACCTGCTGGGCAGTTGCTAAGGGCGCAATCTAAAACGAGACTTGCAAGGGAATTATGTTATTAACCAATAAACTATCGGAGCCAGGACCACCAGTTACACGTGACCGCGAGATGAATACCTTGTTTCGTGGCGGCTGTTTTACGAGATGAAATATGCCGTCCAAATTAGTTGAAGCATGTAATTTGTCAGGATTATGCTCACGCTCGCCACTTTTTCGCTCCAAACCAGACGCAAGATTCGAAATCATTAATGTCTGTGCAAATAGGATTTTGTAGCCGTCCTTTCGTTTCCACTTTCATCGCAGCTTCTCCAAAATTTCTTTTGTTCACAGAAATAGAATTTTTACTTTATTTTTTGCTTCTGATGCCCAGTAAAATGCGAAAAATGTTGAGGCAGCTGAGTCTCATGAAAATTCTCACGTCATTGAATTACCGTTTTATCAGTCAGTTAAGTGCCATACGTGATACACGCATTGGGCGATCATGTCTCGAAAGAGACATGACTAACTGGGCAGAAGATTATCCCGCAGTAGTTTGCCATTACTATCTGCGACAGACTGGTTGCCAGCCAAGGCTGTGGAAACGAGTCTGTACTATTATTTAACCCTAATTGGAGGGAAGAGACGGATTAATACCTTTCTCAAGGGTATTCATGCGTAAGTGAATGCAACGAATTTAACTGGAATTCGAACAAGGCACCCCGATTTGTCGTTCCTTGTCGATATCCATTACATCACAACGCACATCCGTAGCTCTATAGCCCCTCAAAAAAGACTACAGTACTGATGGTACATGATTGAAACTGTATTTCTTTTAAAATCCTCAGCCGACCCCTGACCTCTGATTGTGATCAGAATTAATATTTTGAGTAACATTTAAAATATATTTAATAAAATTGAAAGGCTCAAAATAATTTTATTTCGTCACGTTATTTGCTTGATGCGACATATTACAGATGTCATTAATACTGAGCTTAAGATTATTCAATAAAAGTTTGCATGAATGGATTAACGGTTCATTTTGAAAAAAATATTGACGGTGTACATCGCCATAAGCTGGGAAAATAAAAAGATCTGTAAGAGTGATGAATATGAAATAGCTGGATGACAAATATAATCCCTTTCTGGATCAGCATCCTATGTTTTATTTTAAACTCAACCTCAAGATTACCTGTCTACACTCTGATTATTCTCAAGAGAAATATAATGAAATAAATTAAAACTAGAAGAGTTTGAATATATATCCTTCTCATTCTGCAACGAAAAGACAACAATGTTTGTTGCTATCTTGCGGTAAATCTAGAGCGCGTTTAGTGCTAACGGTACTCCGGCCACAAAAACCGACCTGGCCCCATGGTTATAACAAAATAGCTCGGCGTTGCTCGAGTGTAATGAAAGCTTTAAAACTAATCCATGGTCCTGCAACTCAGACTCTTTGGACGTTGGCACGAAAGACTAAAAAGCAATAGTTGATTCCAGTTAAAGCGAAACCGTAGACTGAAAGAAAAATGAATGGATGTAAGTCAAATTTTGATTCTTTTGTATCGATATCAAATAATTTTTTCGTCGTAAACTGAATTTTTAAGAGTAAAAAAGTCTTTTGAGTAAATGGTATCATGGGTGAGACGAAAAACTACAAGTATACCTACTTAGAGCCAAACCCGAAGCAAAAACTAAAATAAAAAGGCTGAAAAAATGCAGACATACAGGCAGATAAACAGACACACACACAAACATCTTGCCTTTCATGTATATATATTATCGATTTTCTGCACTACTGTAACAACTGCAAACTTGAAACTTCTGAATATTGTTTCTTATGTCTTTGTCTATGAGTGTATCACATTTGATTAATATCGGACCACTCCTTCTATAACCCGATTTTTTCGATTATCGATATTTATCGGGGGTACCTTGACACAAAACATAGCTAAGAACACTCGCAGACGCTTATAGTACAACTGTGTAAATTTTCAAGAAAATCGGTTGAGCCGTTTCGGAGTCTATAGGTAACGGACACACACACAGACACACACACACAGACAAAGTTCCATTTATTATATAAGTTTAGATGAAGATTTTGTTAGTGGTACTGTTTTTGCGCTAATTGTTTTAGTATCTGTAGATAGACATTTTCAACTCGTCTATTAGTTATGAACCTCCCATTCACAGAGCATAATTCTTTTAACAGTGACACTGATTCAGATTCATTCTGCGATGTTTTCATTCGCGATGGACCTTGAAGAGAAGAGAAATCCTTAATATTCTCATTAAAATTTTTGCCACCAAGAATTCTTCTTGTGTGATACCGTTTTTGATACGTTCGAGCCTCTCGGAAATACCAAGTGAATCTGCATTTGTTTTTGGTTTAAACCTTCCAGTTCAGCTGTTATAGCCGACAAGAATTAATCCTTCAGGAAGTGATACCCCAAATCATAACATATACCTCGCATACCTAATAATTTATGGCGACTCCTCAGTGAAGCTAAGTTGCTCTTCGCAAATAGTGTGAGACATCGTATAGACTCTCACAAGTTTGATTATTGATTACTGGTAACAAGTGTAATTCCTCAATCCCTGTATTCATCAATTAGCGTGAACCGTCATCATCTCCCGATTCACAGATGAATTCTATTCTAATTCTAAACTCAACACATTAGCAGTATTTTTACCCTATTTCTTTCCCTAGACCGTACTCTCTGCAGTGGGTCCCAAATTTTTTACTGTCATTTATCTCCGCACCCATTTCAATCATCCAGATTTCCCCCTTCATGTGTATAAGAGAAAGAGCAGTTAAAACACACTGAGGCTATTTACTAATTTATTTTTCAAATGTACAAAATACCGATAAACTTATATTTAAAGAGTAAAGTAGATAAAGAGCAGTTAGTAACAACTAAGCATAGCCATAAAGAGCGGTTAGTAACAAATAAAAGGACTTTTGTTTGCACTTCTACTTCAGAATTAAATTAGTCAGAAGGGCGATACTGCTTCTGGTGCACCAGTGTATCAATATCAGGGTTAGTTTTGGCAAGCGCGCAATGTATGAGTTTTTTTTTATTTTATTTAGTAGGTAGTGTAATTATTTACCCCGGGTAGCTTCAAATTTCCCCCAGGGGGAAATTTCCCCCTAGTTTGGGAATCGCTGCTCTAATGCATAATTATATTCATTGTTTTTGTTATCGCATCCAAACACAATCATCATAAGATGATATCCCTCTCAGACAGTTAAGTGCCATATGTGATATTCGCTTGGGCGATCGTGTCTCGAAAGAGACACGTCTGATTAAGCAGAAGATCATTCCGCAGTAAGTTGCCATTAGACTGGTTGTCAAACAAGGCTAAAGAACCCAATCTGTTCTGTTATTTAACGCATAACTGGAGGGAAACGACGGATTAATATCCCTCTTATCCTAAATATATCCTGAACTGATGTATGATTTCTCTAAGCTCTAAAACTAAGGCATTGCTGCTTCTTACTTTCAAACTTGCTAGAAACCCCTTTCTGTAGTTGCTGTTATGATCTTAAATGATGATTCGAATTATCAACATATTAGTCTTCTAAGTCATCAATTCTAAATTTGTGAAGCAGTTACAGTGTCTCCTTTCAAACAAACAATATGACTTTTGCTTCTCTAGGTTAGCCATCGATGTGTCAATGGTTATTACAGAAAGAATCTGTTAATTTTTAGATGAAAACGGCTACACTCGGACTGGGGCTTTAGATATCTCGAACGTATTTGGAAGGATTTGGCATGCTGGTCTTCTTATAAAAGCTGAAAAGATATAGTCTCTCCGGACGAAAATTTTATTTGATGCAATCATTCTTAACGACTCGGGCAATGAAAATTGTGTTGAACTGAACCCTTTTATAACTTTTCACATGAATGCGAGAGTCGCTGAAGGATGTATCTTTGGACCTATTTTGTTTATTAACTTCATCAACCACTTTCCTGATGTTATCAGTTCTCAGTTGGTATCTAAGCTGATGGTTGAGTTTTGTTTTAATATAAAGGTTCGATGAAGTAAAACTGGTCAACAATTTATTTTTCCAGCATCCATATAGCATCTTTAAAAATCTACCATCCGTTCGTGTCCTGAATAATACTACCACTTCTAATCTGCTACTCCATCTCTATACGAATATCTCAGGATTCCCGACAAAAATCAAAGAAGTGTGTTTAATGTTATAGATCCTCTGCTGGTATTTAGATCTCAAACACTTACCTACCGACACAATATAGCTAACCTATGTCTTTTCTATAACTATTTTCATGACAATTATTCCAGTAAACCTCCATCTTTGGTAACTTGACCTCATAAATTTACGTTAGTAGAAAACTGAGACGTATGTTCGATGAGTTTATTGTTGAAATAGCTAATTGTAATCGACCGTTCTATTCTGATAGCTTCTTCTCCCACGTTTTGCTTGTGAACTATCAGCTATGACCTTTAAATTTTTAAATATAACATCAATCACTATGTTATCGCTTTCTGAATCATGTTCCTCTTTTATAAATTCTCCACACTTTCGTTTGTTGAATTTCTTTCACTCCCAGCAAACAACTGCAGTTCAGAGGCATTCATTATAAATTATACTTTAGAACATGTAGAAACTACAATCTTCCACAAAATTGTACATTTTGCTTCGACATTGAAAGAACAATGTCTCTACAGGTAGTTAGTAATGATGGTAATAAACGTTATTTTTTAAAAGAAAACTGATAAAAATTCACTTTCTTTTATTGGCAAATTTTTTCCCGTGCGTTGTATTGTTTTGATAGCGTTATATTGTTTTGTATCTTTCTGTTTTGAGTGATGTTTTGTGAGTGTTGAATATTTCTTGGAAGCATGTTCATGTAAATGTAAATCTTTTCGTTTGTGATAATTTTACTTGTCAGTAATTTTGTTTGACTTTATATATTAGGCTAAAAGTTAGAAGTAGGCATGACTCTGCTCATTTAAATGACAAACATCTCGACATTAATCCTATTACATCTGTATCCTGATATCGAGCACTTTACGACAAAAATGCTTGTCAAAATATCCTTTTAATATTAAAGCACTAAAAGAACAGCAATCACAACTCAACTCTCTCTCTCACTCTCTCTCTCTCTCTCTCTCTCTCTCTATATATATATATATATATATATTGTAACAAAGTTGTGGAACTCGTAGGTTTTTTACCTGCTGTTCATGCATTTACTTTTATAAAGAGTGCTCGATACAACGTAGAGAGTTATATTGAACTATGAATTTATAAACCATTGTAACAACTAGTACAATATATATATATATATATATATATATATATATATATATATATATATATATATATGGATGTGCGTTGTGGTGCAGTGGATGTCAGCTCGGAGGGGGAAATTGGTGAGCCGAGTACCAATTCCAGTCGAACACTTTGCATTCACTTACGCACTGGTACCCTTGGGAAAGGTATTAATCCGTCCATTCCCTCCAGTTATGAGTTAAATAACTGAGGTCTGTTGTTCATGCGATCTGTGGCAGACATCTTCACCGATTGTTTGTTATTAGCAGTTCCAAAAAGTGTGGATGGTGCTACACAAGCCTTCACCACTTTAAGCAATTCTTTGTGTGGTTGTCTAACTGTGTTAGACGCTCATACGTCGAGATCGATAGGAGAGTCCATAATACATATTAGCAGCAAACAAGCATGTGCCCCACTTAGCAAAATGCTGGTGGATAGTGGTTCTATAAAGATGAGGGGTGTGTTAACGTGTTATGGATTGGGTCCGATGTTCCTCCTAAGCACACCATTGGCCGATAGTTTTGATTTATAGCTGAGTATTTTCACCACATTTAATGCCTCCAGGTACAAGTCCGCGTTATTCCTGCAGGATTATGCATAATTTAGTTGACCATACATTGCCAAGAATTGCTTTGAGGAACATTTTATAGATTTCTGATAGCTGTTGTCGTCATATATTCAATGTTGATTCTAAATGTAGTACAGAAACAACAGAATTTTTATATTCCCAAAAACATTAAGGCACACACACCGATAGAGAGAACTGAAATATCTTGCGGACATAATGAGGAAAGGGGGCTCGGAGAATTTAACACTGACGTGGCATAGTGAAAGCAAAAGAGACAGAGGAAAGCGGTGTGTAACCTAATTAATGAGTATATATAATTATTTGTTAGAATATGTATTAAGAAAGATTATACAAAAAAAAACTTACAAATAGTCACAAAGAACAAAAAGTTGTGAAAAGACATGATCTTCAAACTTGGACCCACGTTGCCCAGCATTGTTTAAGAAACATTTACTAGATTTCTAATAAATGTTTTGGTCACCATGTTCCCCTCACATGATCTAGATCGAGCATTTATGGAACTTAGTGGAATAGCAATCAGTACACTCTTTGTTTCTAACGAAATTTTCCTGTCTCTTAATACTCTACTCAGCTTCTGGAATACATCCTTCCCCATGCCAATACGCCTTCTGATCTCAGTGTCAGAGATGAAGAAAAAACGGGAAGCAACTGAAATGTGGTTCTATAGAAGGATGCTGCGGATATCATGGATCGAGCATTTAAGCAATGATAAGGTTTGAGGAAAGAAGGAAACGAAAAGGAAATTAATATTGAGCATCAGCTGAAGTTCTTGGGACATGTAATGAGGAAGGACAGCTTGAAGAATCTGATACTCACAGGTCAGATAAATGGAAAGAGAGACAGGGGAAAGTAGCGGATAATATATTTGACGAGCCTGAGCAGGTGGGTGTCAGAGCAGGGTTTGGGTGGTGTAACAGGAGAAAGTGTGCTAAGAGCTATTAGGGATAGGGAGACGTGGAATGCCATGATCGCCTATGTACTGAAGGGACATGGCAAATAGAAGAAGTGGAAATATATATTTGCACACAAAATCCTACATTCTAAATTATCAGAGATGACAATATCGCTGAATATCATTCCCGTGGTGTTTCAAGTATGACTTAACGCGATGCTACATGGAGTTTTTTGGCTTTCTTCGGGATAGAGTCAGTGCTACACGATATTAGGCATGTATACTATGACTTCTTGCACGTCAGAATGCAACCGGTTACGGAATCTTGAAGAGTATATTATAACACTTGAATAACGCCGGCGCGAATCAGAGAGAAGATATAACGGTATTCCTATCTGTATATATGTTGCCGAATTTCTTTACGGCTGTTGGCGAATAATCATAAAAATTTATAGATTTTATGATTCATTCCAGATAATCTTTGTATTCATTCATCAAATAACTAAGGCAGTCCTGACTTGATTAATTATTTGTGGTTTCCATTATTTTTATTTCGTTGGAACCGTTGATCAGAAGACTATGTTTGTATGGAGTGAAACAAGAGATGTCTGACGAAAATACTCCGCGTCTGGAAGAAATTACCATAATAGCTCTTTGATTTTTCCCTACATCGCATTTGGAACCTGAAGACGAAGGTTCGAAGAAAATAAAATCAGTTGTTAAATTTTCTGCTTGGTGAAAACAAATGTTAACATCTAGTTCCAGTTTCTAACTATTCTTTAAATATGTTCTCTTCAAACTTTTAACGAAGAAATTTCCCTTCGGTAGATTCTGTTTAGCTTAAGATGCTGAAGGCTGGTTTTAATCTCGTCACGATTTTATTCGGTCTGCATTCTTGTAATAAACAGACTTCTTCTCACCAATGGCTATCTTGCTCCG
This sequence comes from Ascarosepion bandense, assembly GCA_037127315.1. Taxonomy (NCBI): domain Eukaryota; kingdom Metazoa; phylum Mollusca; class Cephalopoda; order Sepiida; family Sepiidae; genus Ascarosepion; species Ascarosepion bandense. The sequence goes on from JBBBDQ010000365.1 coordinate 5,163,745, forward strand.
AAACGATATCTTCTTGAAAAGAACCAAGGAAAGAAGGATTAATGTTTAAATTTTATCCACATTTAGCTTCATAATTTCATAGATATTCAAAAACCTTTTAAATAACCTAATAATCTTGACTTTGGTACAAGCATCTGACTAGTTCTGATAGAGTTCAACAGTGATTACGTGAACGTTATGAGTGATGGAATATTTCCTACTCTACAACCATTTCCAAACAGATGAAAAGTCGCCATTCTATCACTACTCTATCGACTGAGGGAAATGTTACTAGGAGATATATACCTTAAAAGATTATGACACCTTGGGAATACCACGTGTAGTAAGCTTGTGTAATTAGCTGGTGTAATGGATAACTGATCAGAAATGTTAATTGAAGCCTAGTTCCAATTCCAGTTGGGTTCGTTATATTCACTTATGCGCAAATACTCTGCCGAAAGTTATGAATAAAAATTTTCCTCCCCCAGCTTTTTTTTTTAATCATTTCACCCCAAGCAAAGCATTCCATTGCCACTATTGCGCATGGGGCTACATAGGGGAAGGTAAAGAGGAGTGGTTAGGTGTAGGAAATATCAAAAGGAAGGTGATAGATGGGTAAGGATACTGAGGATGAGGGTTGGGCAGATGGGAAGAGTGTTTGAAAGAATGGGAGCGAGTTAGTGTGTTAGGAAGTGTCTATTGACCTTACATTTAAACTCCTGGAGATTGTAGCCGTCGGAGAAGCAAGCATGTGGAAGGGAATTCCACAGTCGGGAAGTGCGAGAAAAGAAACAGTTGGAGTAGAAGTTAGGTTGCATTTTATCGGTTTCACTGTAAAAGGGTGGGATCTAGTTGCTAACCTAGTTTCTCGTGCAAATTCGTATCTAGGGGGCAGGAGTGATGGGTTAATTAGTAAGAATTTATCAAGAAATCATTATCTAAAAACTATTACAATGCAAAAATAATATATGGCTTTAAATAACATTTAAAGAGTTAATTAGCGGTTGAAAACAAATAAATTCTACCGGTTCTAACCTTCAAGCTAACACACGCCGTAGCACGTATAGTGGAAACAACGATCCAAAATTTATTAGCATTCAATTAGTAAGAAGAATATTCCACTAACTGCCGGAGGGATACATTTTTGATTACTACACTATTAATCTCTGTTAGTCTAGGATAAACAGTTATCATTTCTACATATATCCATAAGTTGTACTTCTTAATTCCCTTCATTAAGCTCACACAACAAATTAATTCAGTAAACCTCTACATTGAATGGCTCTTACCATTATAAAAATACAACTTAAAACTATGTTACTAGTCTTTTAAAATTTGTATTTTGAAATAGCAATTACGGAAAGCGATTTATGCAATTACACACGCGTTCAGGACAGAGTGGTGAGTGAATAGGGTAAGGGGGCGAGTGGCTGAGTCAGGGAGTTGTAGAAAATTATATTTTCAATTAAATATGAATTCTAAAAAATTAAGAAACATGCAGTCATAGGTATAATTCGGAATATGTATTTAAGTGCATATACTTTAGTCACTTTCTCACCGATGTGACGTTACTTCCCTCTGTCTTGTCTATAAATATTTTCTTGGCAACTGTTCTGATGCAATTTTCCTGGTACGTCGTCCACATGGAATTAAATGTGCTACTAGATTGGAGTCTAGGTCCCAACCTTTTACTGGTGAAATATTTAAATGCAACATCTACTTCTACTCGAATAGTTTCTTTTCTCTCACTTCTCGTTTGTGGAATTCCCTTTCGTTTATATGTTTCCCTAATAGCTAAAATCTCCAAAAGTTTAAATGCAACGTCACCTTTTTAATTCTTGAATTACATTCATCTTTTATTCTTTCTTCAATACCTCCTGTACCCAATCTTTTCTCACACATTAACCCCCTGCGCACTAGTAACAGTTGTGCCTTGCTCAGGGTAACATGAGTCAAAAAATGATATTTAAAATGTTTAGAGCTTCTTTCTAATTTGAACTCATGGGTTCTATAAATTTGCAGTTGAAGGTTATTATCAGCTTGAATAAGTGTTTAAATATACGATAATTTTTTAGATAAATACTTTTGTTCTACCAGTCAGTCAGTTAAGTGCCATACGTGATAAAGTCTTGGGCGATCATGTCTCGAAAGAAACATGACTGACTGGGCAGAATTTTATCCCGAAGTAGGTAGCCATTACTTTCTGCGGTAGGTTGGTTGCCCGGCAAGGCTATAGAAACCAGTCTGTCCTGTTATTTAACTCATTACTGGATGGAAGAGATGGATTAATACCTTTCCGAAGGGTATTTGCGCGTAAGTGAATGCAAGGAATTCAACGGAAATTCGAACTCAATTCCCCGATTTATCGTTCCAAGCCAATATTTTGTTCTATAAGTCAAACTAAAGGACGGTTTGAGAGTTTTTTGTTCTTTTTCAAAATGGATCAATATCTTTAACTTAATTTTAAATATAAAATTATGATTTTTAACAGCAAACCTTTCAAATTACAATATATTGTATTATACCAAAATATAAATCTGGGTCCTTGTTTTTTTTACGTATTTCCTTTTCTAAATCTAATATACATTTTCCAAGCAAATATACATGTCTATGAAAAAATAAAAATAAATAAAAGTAAAAAATTCAATAACCTTCTATTATTTAAGTTCCGTCAGAGCACGAAACGCGTTGCCTAAAAGAAGTTTCCCTTTTGCTATTATTCCCATTGTGTTATTTACAGATATATTTTAGCTATATCTGAAATTTTTACACACACACACACACACACACACACACACACACACACACACACACACACGCACACACACACGCACACACGCACTCCTGCGGAACTTTCTTCAGTTTACTTGCTTCCTTAATTTACTACGATCCCCAGAAAGTTAAAAGCAACTTCAATTGCTATTTTCTATCTTCTTAAACCCCATTCACCATTTATCCTTTTCTCAATAACCTCTGTACCCAGCCTATTCTCTCATTTTAACCCTCTTGGGAACTAATGACGGTGAAAATATTAAAAAAAATATTATTCCCTGAAATATTTGGGAAACATTATTTTATCATCTCTAAATACACTAGACACAGTAAACAAATGTACTTGAAATTCCACTTTTATATGTTGCTTTCTGTTTCTCAAAACAGCGTTTGTGAAAGTCTATGTTCGATCTCAAATCGCATCATGTATGGGTTGATAGTGTTTACTGAGTTTTTCAATCTTTGGTGGTAGTCAGTCCTGAAGAAGAACTACCATGATTTCGAAATAGGGAAAGACAAAATAAATCACCACACCAATTAAGCAAAAATCATGGCTAATCATAAATAATTTAAATGATTTGGGGAAAATCTATGATCGCCTCCGTCCTGAAAGGGAACGCCATCAAAAATAGCATAACAAAATATATATATCACCCTCTCCCTTACTAAGACTCTTTATCATTTTATCTATTTATTTCTTTATTTCTCTCTCTCTCTCTCTCTCTCTATATATATATATATATATATATATATATATATATATGTAATTGTGTAGTTATCTACAATCCCACTTATATACAAGTTTCATAAGAAAAGAAAGAAAACGCTAAAAATAATGCAATCTTAATAAAAAGAAAGAACCAACACTCAGTAATATTAACTATGAACACGACCAAAAGTTGCTGACCATGTTCGGGAAATAAAATATTCCCATATATATATATATATATATATATATATATACAATCAGTTCAAATAAGCAAAAAAATTCATCCTAGATAATGGCTAAAAATATAATTGAAAACGTTCTTGAAGAAGCAGAACATTAAATCTAATTCTACATAATTTCTTTTGAAAAGCAGAAAATTATAGGAACACAAGAGAAATCAAATAAAACTGAACTGCAGTGCCTTAGATGCTTTTATGAAACTTGTATATTCATATACCGCAGCTCCTGCTCCCACTTGTCATGATTTAAACAAAGGGGCAACCTTGACCTCGCCTTTCACTTTCCATCAAAAATCAACAGCCAGGAGATGTTAATAACCAAAACCTGATAATCACTTTTGCCGAAAATCGGCCCTTTCTTCACCCGGAGACCAGTATCAAAGTGCAGTATCTGAATACTATATAATTACTTATTTTCCACTCTCCGGCTATCTCCAATCAGGCGTATGCTTCATTTGCGAGCCCGCTACCAGCGATGTATTCCTCGAGCGATTACGTTTTAATTATCAGTCGGTCCCACTTTAGGTTTGACGCTGTTTTTGAGGTAGAACAGTCTAGTCCACCAAAGATCTCGTTACCCGCGGTAAATCCTGCAAAGGAAATGACGACTGTTCAAGTCCATTTGCAGTGGCCCGCACGTACTAAGTCGAAGCCGAACCCATCCTCCCCGGATGACGTAACGTTCCTGCCGACGGCTGACGACGTTCCAGCTTGTGCCGTTCCTCACAGACGCTGATGACGTTGCAGCCTGTGCTGATTGCTGACGACGCTCCAGTCATTGCTGAATCACGTCTCAGCCTGTGCCTTCCTGTCAGACGCAGGCGACATTACTGCTGACGATAGACCAGCTGATCCTCTAATCGCTACCGACGTTTCAACCTATATCCTTTCCCGATTTTTGACTGGTTGCTTGTCGTTTTTAACATAATAAAAATTGAGGTTGATAAATTCTACATCTCTGTCCTGTATTTGGTGGTTTCACGCATAAAACGTTTTTGGAGTCGACACCCTTATCGAAGACCCTCAACACACACACACACACACACACACACACACACACAGACACACACACACACATACATATATATATATATGTGCGTGTGTGTGTGTGTGTGTGTGTGTCTTTGGCTCCTTATCTTTTTCTCTATCATACGATAAGAATCTATGTATCACTGGTTCTTTCACTTCCACTACTTAACTATTTCTGTCTATTTAATGTAAGAAAGTAATATTCATAAATGATGTATTCTGATCATTTAGTAATTTAAGCCATTTTCAAAATCAAAGTGGTTGAAAAATAAATTTATCTATTATCTGTAAACATTAAAAACTTAAAATCAATTGAAATCAAAATTAGAAGTTAAGCTAAAATTTTTTGTTTAGATTTAAAAAAATGTAAAAATACCATATCCTTTCAATGTGACTGAATGAGTTAAGTTGGTAGAATTCTTGAATACAGAACAAAACGTATTTAGTAACTTTTTGTTTACCTTTCTTTTCTGTATTTTAGTTACTAACGCCACACTAATATCAGTGATAGAGTTGGTAAAGTTTTATACAAATTTGAGAATCTTTGCTTGTAAAGATAAAATACAATTATATCAGATGAATATTTAAACTTTTCCTTTTGGTCTTAAAAAGAAGTAGGTCAATTATGCGTGTAGTTCTCGTTGACTAGTGATTTAGTCTTGTTAATACTGTTAAAAAACGGATTTAAGCACACGCTTATGAAATTTAAGAAAGCTGACATCAATTGTATTTATGTCTATATCGTTAACAAAAGTAAATAAAAAAGACTATAATCATTATCAACATTGTCGTGAAACAGAAAATTAAGTCAGCATTTTTGCAAAATACGAACCTGTTTTAGGCTCTCATGAGGTTTCAATTAGATTTTTTCTTCTGAAGGTAAACACATTTGCGTGTCTGACGATATTAAAAAATTAAAATTAATGTTTTTTTTATTTGCAACAATCAACTGAACACAATGAATCGAATAGAGAATTTAATTTTCTGTTTTCTATTAAGTTATCAGTAGCCAAAAAAATTTAGGGCATTTAGTACAAAAAAAAATGCAAGCACAGTTCTTCGACGCAAAGGTGAAATGTGTATTGAAGGTATTGTTTTATGAAAAAAAGGAGAATCTGGTTTCATTTCTACACCAATCATTACTTCCGTTCATAAATAAAAATGGAACGGATACTTAATAAAAACCTCAACAATCTTTTCACTACTATCCTGCCAGATATCATCGTAGGTAAAAAAGGAAAAGGCAGAGAAATGAAAAATGGACTGAAAACACCACTGAGTGGACTATAAAATCGTTCACATAGATCGGACATTGGCATGTAACAAAAACTTATGGCGGGAGATGGTTAGGGTCTCAGCTAGCAATGAACCTACGACTGTTGTGATGATGATGATGATGATGATGATGATGATGATGATGATGATGATTAATTTCAAATGTCTACAGTGCATGTACACTCCTGATCAAAGATTTAAGACCACTTAAAAATCTTTAAAAATAATTTTTTTTTTACAGATAGATTTTAAG